>SZWC01006578.1:43244-54274 GCA_023375785.1 Penium margaritaceum
CGGAGGAGCCGGATGAGTTTGTAGACTCTTGCGCCATAAAGGCCGGGATAATTAACTACAGATTGGCGACTCCAAAATCTCGTTTTCCTTTCCTGAAAAACACCAACACAAACACAAATACATTGAAATAAAGACATAAAATTACACACTAGTTTAGTGCGCAAGCAGCCATGTTGTTTCAGCGGAAGCACACTCAGAAAGACGCCAAATCAAGCGTGTACATGCGCGCACCACGTGACAGGGCTATGAATGCATGAGTGGAGGTGATCATCATCACCATGTGTATGTGTGTGCAAGGAAAGTCAAACGAGATTGGCATTGTGAGAAAATTTGGAGGTGTGGAGGCACGCCGGCATGGTACTCAGGCCGGGGTCTCATGCCATCACTGATGGAGTTAAAAGGTTCAAAATGAAGAGATTTGTTCAGGGGACGGTGGAGACGCCCACGTCTGTACGACCGTGGTGTTCAATGGCTGTCGCACAAAAGTTCAAGCTGGCAACAGCCCATCACTTCAGAAGACTTGTTCCTTAGAATCTTCCCACCAAGCCATAAAGCCCCATCAAGCCCCAACAGCCAACTGGTCCTTTCAATGAGTTTCTCCTCATGAGGATTGTGGAGTGGCATGTCCATCCCAGACATCGGTGGGCATCGACCTCGCGCGGCAAGTAATCTCCGCAGAAAGCTGTACGGAATCGAAAATCTCAACCGTTTCTGCATTGAATCCTTCTGTTTTTAAGGCTTTTAAGTCCATCAGTGATGGCGTGAGACCTTGGACTGGGAGTACAGTCATCAAGTACGGTAGAACACCGGGATTTTAGAATTTTAAATGAACAGTTGGGTACGGAATAATAACGGACACTGATTTCCAGAAAGTTTCCGGAAGGCAAGCTCATGTGTTCGCACCTGATGGTAGACAATATTCTCATTGATAGAGCCACTCCTCGTCCTACACGACTTACGAACTGCTGCACGAGAAAAATCTCTCTTAGGAGTAGGAAATTCCTGAAACCTGCACAATGACTGAAGTCAAAAAGTGCAAACGTTTCTGGCCATAAGCGCGGTTAAAAGGTACAATTTTTTTCTGATAACTTTTTTGGCGTTTGACTTAAGCTACCTATGAACAAAGTGGGGTGGTTTGAGGGAGAAGCATTACTTAAGAGGCATCCAACTGTGGATCAAGGATGGCAAAGTTGCAAGGGTTTGGATCTCTCTCCTCCTGCCTTATCTGCTATCGAGTCACTGCATTTGTAACCCTGGAAGGGGCATTGTCACCACGCGCGCAGAGTTGCGAATACGATGTTGGGCTTACAGGCCAGGTCAATTACAGATACAGGGGAATTTCAACTATGAAAAAGCTTTGTGCTGGTGTCGTGGACCTTTTTTTTTTGTTTTGGGCCAATGCCTTTCCTTTACGCCGTCCAATGAATAATGGAACTGTTCCATCCCTCTAGAGTTGCAGCTAGTCTTTTCTGGACACTCAAGGGTGATGCAAAGGACTTTTTTTTAGGTGATTTTCAACAAAAGGAGCACTGTTTAGTTGGGTATCAACACTCTCGTCTGGAATAGCCAGACGAGATTGTAGAATCTCGCTCCGCAAAGGCCGGGATGTTTAACTATAGGTGGGCGACTCCAAAATCTCGTTTTCCCCTCCATGGTTTTGCTCTCTTCTGGCTGCCAAGAAGTGGAACTATGTGCAACTTAGTGAATTCACATGATACAGACATGTATGTGCATGAACGTGCTCAATCGTGCAATGAAAGTCAAGTCTGTACGGAGGAATGGACAACTGCCAGCTTGCTTCCAGCAGCTTGACAGCAGAACACTCCCTCTCCCTCCCTCCTTTCTTGCAGAGCGCTCCCTCTTTCTACTTTCAAGGCCTAGAGAGGTGGTTTCTAAGCAGCTTTGACAATGTGGCTAAAAGATTTTGAAAACCAACAAAGGTTGACTGCCGTGTAATGGCAGTCGCTTTCACGACCATTTGAAAACTTACATTTCAAATTTCAACCGAGTCGCTGTGTGATACAAGCAACAAGGGGAAGGTTGCACCCTTTCCCCCGTCCGCATGTTCCAAAGGAATGTGCTTGTGACCTGAGGATGCATTTTCACTGTCTTTGCAGTTGAATTTCATGGTTCTTTCATTTGTAATTTCAACCTGAACTCTCATTGCTGCAACGCTGACTCTTTGATGCGTTCTGTTTTGCCAGTATGAAAACATTCCACACCAGCAGCCAGCTTTCCAGTGTCTCATGAGAAGTAAAAGGCGATTCCACAACCCTTTACATACCAGTAATCCAGCACTGCCCTTGACCTCACAAACAGTTTCTGCCTATGGTGGAGACACCCCTGGTTATACAGACAGGGACCCCGGGTATCTCGCAATCTACACTCATGTCTACATCAACCTACATGCATACATAACTGATTGTAAAATGATTTTACACGTAAATCATGCAATTCAGTCTATTTATTTTCACCTTCATCTGTGTTTGTTTGTACCAACCTATGTCAATGAGTGCATTTTTCAGCAAAATCACTTTTCAACGAGCATGCAGCTTCAGCTGTCTTGAAGAGTGTACAACTTTGTTCCGAAATAGTCTCTTTTGTGTCCTTAGAAGCTTGTGGTTCATTCTTGCACGTTTTATTCCTGAAGAACATATTTGAATAGCTTGCCGCGTAACCCAAACAATCCGACTCGAACCCTGTTGTTCTACGCATGCGGACATGTGGCAGAGTTCCTGTAGCGTGTACCGATAACTAAAACAGTGATTTCAGCATACATAGACCATCGAAAACATGCGGTTTACAAAGAAACTCATGAAAAACTGTTGGCATTCCAATAACAGTCAGCAGTGCCTGGCCTGTCATAACTGTAGACATGTCGTGTCTCTACAATTCTTGTGGACTGTTCAGGAGGAGACTTGTGTTCACTACACCCTCACATAGGTATGCTTCTTATGTATCAGACGGATATGTATATTCCATCCATATTCTTTTTGGTGATCAGGTTGAGGGAACACCTTTTCAATTCATTGGATGGCGACATCTAACGGATTGCTCTCTGCCTTCCCTTCCAACTCAACCCTTCAATTCTCCACTCAATTATGTTCTAGCTATCTCAAGGTGGAAGAAAAACCAAACAACGACTGTCACACTCCGCAAATTTTGGCTGCTGGAACAAGGTGGGAAAACAGGAGTTGGCCAAATGGTTACACTTTTTTATTCATCAGCTATCTAAACATTAATCCTTGCTGATTTCTTCCATAAAATCAGGGAGGGCGGCCTCCACCAACCGTTGAATTAGGTATATAGTCTTCTATCAACCATCCAGATGGGTGATTATGCTTGCTTCAATCGTCAAATTAGCCATTGAAGCTGCTTGTGTCACCAATTGATTCAGCTGGTTATCGACAATCAAAACCATTGTCTTCATATACACTGGTCTTCCCACTACTCCACTTCTTCTGGGAAATAGCGCTAGGTTACAAGCAGAGGCAATCATGAATGCATTAGAGGGAGTGCACGATTAGCAAGGTGCTTTGTCTGAGTCCAATGGAATTTTTTGCATATAGGTTGACAGTTCATTATGGTGGGCAACAGAATTGAACAGTCTGTAGTGCCCAGGGGGGACGAAGAGAATGTCACATCTGGTTTCGAGACGCCCGTAAATGGCGTGACTTCCGAAACTGCTGGAGAAAGTATAACATCTGTTTCTGATTGCGTACATAAACACAAGCGCACCAATTCACCATGGCATATCAATGCAGTACCATTTGTGATGCCAGATGTTGGTAAGTGATGTAAGATACCATTGCTTGTCAATGTACATTGTCTGTTGCCCATGTGCTTCATGCTGACATTGTGTGCCCCTTGCCATGAGTGCCGGTGATCGTGTTCCCTAGTTTGAACACCGGATCTGATTTCAGATTTGGATTTCTTGGACTTCTCCATGCAGTATTTACCTTTGATTCAGTCAATTTGAGTGGGTATTAAGAAAGCTAGCCTAGACTAAAGTTCGGATTGTTCATGGGTGGAATCTTGTATCCATTATGGGTGACGGGATACTCAAACGCTACTGATCCGGGTTCAACTCCAACAGGCTGCAAATGCACTATGGCCAAAAAGGAGGTAACCAGGAAGAAATCCTTGACCAGGATGCACTTCTCGGTGACTTCTGGGCCAGATAAGGCCACTTCAACAGGTCATCATTGAAGCACCTCCCCTGGCATAGCGTGCAAGGCATGGTGGACGCATCCACCAAGGGTTACTTCAAGGGCCGTATCGTGGGCTTTATTCTCCTAACTTGGGCATGCTTGGATGCATTGGAAATCTCAGATCACAAGCTATCAGGATCTAATAAAATCCTTCTATGGTGAGTAACATAATCATGTTTCAATTGAGTTCTCCTAAATGCAATAGGTTTCTTCCCTAGTCTGTGATCTTTGTACTCCACGCTCCTCACCAGTGGTGTCCATTGGCTGCTCAAAACACTGGTAGCATACATCAGTGAGAGCTAGGAATCCTTGAGGGTGCCTCTATATCCACTAGGCCCAAAAAAAGGTTATGGCTCACGTGCCTAGAAGGATGCTACCTGTCTGACGTTCATACTACAGAGGCATGCCATGTAAAACGACCGAGCAAGGGAGCAACGGCGCCATCTTGAAGTCTTGCAGGAAGGAATTTTCCTTGTGGAGGTGGCAATTTGAGGTCTTTCTTGATAACAAGGTCCTGCTTGAGCTGGTCAAGGATGAAGAGATAGCCCTTCCGAACATTGCTACGCTGGAGGAAGTGGAGAAGTTCAAGAAGCACAACAAGAATGTACTTGCTTCATTCGTGTTGGCGCTTGTTCCATTGCAGCATGAGCACATTGAAGGATGCAAAGAGGTTGCGGAGAAACTCTACTCCATCTACCAGTACAGCAACCTTGCTAACCTGCTCTTCATCTTCAAGAGATTCTTCACCCTCCGGCCAAAGAAGATGACAACATCATGGCGATCTTGCGGTAGATCAAGTTCCTCACTGCCAGGTACATAGCCAATGGGTGGAAGATTGACGCTCAGCTGCAAGCAATGATCCTCCTCCTGGCCTTGCCGGGCAGTTGGAGTCCCATGAGGGACTCCAACTGTCCGCCAGTTGCCATTATCATTCTTCCCAGCCCTCATCAGCTGGTAGCATACATCAGCCGATGAGGGCTGGGAAGCAGGACAGCCAAGCATCCATGGTATGAGAGTCCACTGACTTGATGGATCTATAGGTCATAGTGATGGACTCTGGATTAGGCTGCCACACACAATGCAACCGGGCAGCGTTTGTCACGTACAGCGCCTCGGTGCGGCGCATGACGGTGGCCAATAGCAAAACAGTTTTGGCCACGGACAAAAGCAACATCCGAATCCAGACGGTGGTGAAAGGAAAAGTAGTATTGTGCACCACACATGACGTGCTCCACATGTCTAAATTTGGGGAAAACATGTTGTCAGTGAGCCGCCTTATCGACAAGGGGCTTGATGTGTTCTTTGCGAAGAAGGAGGCCATCATCCAGAAGGAGGGGGACGGTGACGTGATTGCACATGAGAAAAGGGAGGAGGAAAAGTACCTTCTCTGTAAACAGATCCTTGCCGTTCATACGGGGTCCGACGCCGCCCACCTCGCGAATAAGGACAATGAGTACCTGGACCTGTCGCACAGCCGCCTGTACCTCATTGCTCCCTTGATCGTAAGGAACATGGAGATGGTGCGAGATCTCGAGGTCAAAAGCCTTGGAGCAGTCAAAGAGGCCATGTACAAGCCATGCATGGTTGCCAAGGCAGCATAGCAGCCGTTTGGAGGCAAGGGGATGAGTGTATCAGCAGATTTTGTGCTCGTACACACCAATGTGTGCAGGCCGCCCAAGAGCTCCATCGGGGGAGCCCGGTACTTTATCACCTTCATCAACGACCACAGCCGCAAGCTCTATCTCTACATCATCAAGAAGAGAAGCGATGTGTTGTTATGCATGCAGAGAATTCAAAGCAATAGTGGAGCGGCAAACAGAGATAACGATAAGGGCGTTCCAGAGCGACAATGGCTGCGAGTATGAGGGACTGTTCAGTGTGGATGAAGAGGAAGGGGATTTCTTGGCAGAAAACCATGTCACACTCTCAGCTGCAGAATGGCATCACTGGGAGGATGCACCGCACCATCCTCAACATAGTCAGGTCCATGTTGAGTGATGCCGACCTCACAGAAAAACATTTGGGTTAGGCTTCGCGGACACTCGCATACATCATCCTAATGCTAAAAAACCACTGAAAGACGTGAATCCCAAAATGTGGAGGACACCGCAAGAGGTGTGGAATGGGAGAAATTCAATTATGGCTGACCTTTGTATATTTAGCTGCATCACACATACTGTTATGTGGGCGCAGGTGGAGGAGAACAAGTTGGACCCAAGGACACGCTGGTGTATCTTTGTCGGGTACAAGAGCAGGAGTAAGGTATACCGACTCTTCGACCCCTAGAGGCAACAGATTGTGAGCATTCACGAAATCATGTTCGACAAGGGAAAGCCATTGGAGAGACAAGGATGCGGGTCTCTCCACAAGAAGGGAGTAGTTGCCACTCCTCAAGGGGGAGATGCCTGAGGATACAAATGAGGGTGGTGTCTGTTTACTATTGAGCTAACCACCACTGGCAGAGAAGCCATGAAACCAAGAATATCACAAAGGTTTTCACACCTTTTTCCTTTTGCAGGCATGTGTCATGCATCCCAAAGTTAATGTGAAGGCGTACACTTCACCTTCAAGAGTGCTAATGCCTTAGCATTGTATCTCAGGAAGAGCTCAAGTTTTCAATCAAGACAAGTCCTTTTATAGCTATCTGTCCAGTCCTAGAACTCAAAAATACATTCCTGAGAAGTGGCCTGACCCAGCCACATCACCAATAGACTTACGCTGTGGGCTTGACAAACAAGTATCCTTTTGCCAATCTGACAGACCAACCATGTAGCTTCCAAGAAGCTTTGGACTTTCTTTCTTGGAGGTTTCCATAACAACCAAGATGTGCATGGATGCAGAATCAAACTCATGACCTCTCACTTGGCAAAAACAACAAAATGGCCAAGTTAACCATTCACCCACATGGTGTGTTCACATGTCACATCTCACATGAGACAGAGCATAGTTGAATCACCCTGCAACAAATCCAGGGGTCAATGCCTCCACAAGGGGCAGAGCATTCTTGATCTTTCCTAGAACAATGAAAGATTCATAAACATATTCAACAAATCTCTCCCTTGCACCATGCGTCAGTTGCCATTATCATTCTTCATCACCTGCATTGACCATGTTGACACCTTGCTTGTCCGCCTGGTTGAGATCCTTGTCCAATGGCTTCGTAAGCATGCCATCCCAGTTCAGCTTGGTACTGACATACTCAAGCTCCAATGTCTGCTTGTAGGCCAAGTCTCGAGCATGGTCGTAGTGGATATCGATGTCCTTTGTGCGCCTAGACAGGACTGGGTTATTGGACATGCCAATCGTGCTCATGTTGTCAGTCCTGATGGAATTCGCCATTGCCTTTTGTGCCTTCATCTCAGATAGAAAGCTGCACAGCCACTGTGCTAAACATGTTTGCATTCAGTCGGGCGCGTCTCCCGACTCACAGCACCTCCGTTCAGCACACACTCAAAGCCGGAGGTGGAGTTTTTTTCGTCTATCTTGCCTCCCCAATCAGCGTCGGTGTAGCACATGAGATGGAGTGGTGCGGATCTAGCGAGGCATCCAAACTGGAGCCCCATATGCTGCGTCCCCTTAAGATACTGCATGATGTGCTTCATAACCTGCCAGTGCAGTGGACCAAGATTGGCCACAAACCGGGTCACCTGCCCAACAGCATGGGCTACATCTGGTCAGGTGGAAGGCATGGCTTACATCAGACTGCCCACTACAGACTGGCATGGGATTCCCAGAATCCCATGGCAGTCCCATATCGTTTTATCCGCTTCGTTGGATGGGGACATGGAGGTGGAGAGCTTTCACTCTGAGGTCATGTGTGTGCTGGCAGGCTTGCAATCTGCCATGTCATAACGTTTCAGGATGGACTTGATGTATTTTTTCTGTTCCAGGCTGATGGTAGCTGTTGCTCTGTCAAGCTTGATGGCAATTCCACGGTAGAAGTGAAGATGACCCATGTCTTTCATCTCTGCCATGCATGTGGCTTGTTGCAAGAGTGTCTCTAACTTCTCCGTAAAGGGGGAGACATCCTCCCCTTCACTAAGCTTCATGCTGATGATGTTCTATGAAATGAAGAGACGGTCGGCAGGTGAGGAGGACTGAAACACCTTGCCTAGTTTGGCGTACGCTATGACGACCACTGAACTACCGCTGATGTGTCACAGGACTGAAGGTTGCATGTAGGACACAAGGATGGCAAGAGCATTCTTGTTGATCTTGACCCATACCACAAGGTCAGCACCCTCCTCCTTTGGTGCTAGAATGGTTGAGCCAAAATATCCTAGCAAGTTTCTATTATCCATGATGATTCACAACTTCCATTTCCAGAGAGCAAACCCCTCTCCACCAAAATTAAGGATGGGAGAGTGGTTCCCTGGTTCTCCTATTCCTTTCATCCCTACAACTTCAACTGCTACAGCTAGTGAACTTGTTATTGATGCCAATGCACCTGTTTTTGATGCTGTTGTAAGATGTTGGTGAGAAGAGGCAACTTCTTTCCCTGTTCGCGTTGGCCATTGCAAGCAGATGTAGGCTGATGTAGGCTGATGTCATCTCCCAAGACGGAAAGGTGCATATGTGTTGCATTCCCCTCCTGCTGATGTTGACTTGCAAACAGAGAATCTGGGTAAGGATGAAGGCGGTCTCACTGCTTGTGACTTAGCAGTTGCGCACGTTAAACTTATCTAACCAGAGTTGTAGATCCATATCCTTTTGCTAGCTGTTGAGCTAACCTAAAAGCCATCAATAGCAGAGAAGTCGCAAAAAAAAAAAGCTCATAGAAGTTTTTAAACCTTCTTCCTTTGCAGGCATGTGTCATGCACCCCAATCTTAATCAAGCATACACTTCACCTTCAAGAGTACTAACACCTTACCATTACATCTGAAGAAGAGCTCAATTCATCAATATGCAAGAGAGCATCAAGCACAGGTTCATTGATCATCATACAAGACAAGTCCTTTTATAGCTATCTGTCCAGTCCTAGAAGTCAAAAACAAATTTCTAAGTAGTGGTCTTACCCAGGCACATTACCAATGTACTTGCACTGTATGCTTGACAAATAAGCACCCTAGTGCCAAGGTGACAGACCAACCATGTAGCTTCCAAGAAGTTACGGACTATATTTTCAATGAAGTTTCCAGAGCAGCCAAGATGTGCATGGGGCCATGATCAAACTCATGACGTCTCACTTGACCAATTCGACAAAATGGTCAACTTAAACATTCATCCACATGGCGTACTCACAGGTCATATCTCACATGAGACACAGAATAGTTGATTCACCCTACAAAGGATCCAGGGGTCATACCTCCACTAGGGGCAGAGCATTCCTGATCCGTCCTACAATATTGAACAAGGGGCAAACATATTTAACAGTGTCCAAGCGGCTCCAACCGGCGGGAATCATCCCAAGGATGGGAAAGTGGCTGATTTGGCATCAGCCATCTCGCACGATGAGTCGGAAGCACTGGCACTAGTAGAACCAAACGAGGAGGCGGGGACTGAACATGCATCTCCATGGTCCCCGAGATAGCAGGCTGGAAAAAACACGGCCCTCTCGTGGTGCGAATGGCACCACGAGGGGATAGTAGCAGCAGCAGCATTAGCTTCTCCAACAACAGCAACCCCACATAAGCGGACGTAGAAGGAGGTCGGCAGAATAGTACGATGTTGTTGAGGGTATCTGGACAGGGTTTGCTTGTGCGCTTTTTATGCAAGAGGAGCCTAAGACCATCAAGGAGGCATTGTAGCACAAGGACTTGACTGAGTGTGAGGGAGCTATAGAGTTTGAGCTCGTCTCTCACGAGGAGAACGACACTTTGGATTTGATTGACAGACCAGAGAGCAGAAAAATCATTGGCTCCAAGTGGATATTCAAGAAGAACCTCACCAAGGAGGGGAAGGAAGAGTGGTACAAGGCACAGCTGGTGGCAAAGGGGTATACCCAGCAGAAGGACAAACACTATGAAGAAACCTTCTTACTGGTGGCAAAGTTTGCCTCCATCTGCACCATCCTCTTAGTGGCGGCAGCGAACGTCTGCAAGATACATGAAATGGACTTGAAAATCTTGTTCCTGAATGGCGATCAGGACAAAGAGTTATTCATGGAAATTCGGGAGGGTGTGGATGCAATTCTGGGAAAGATGTGCAGACTTTGGAAGTCGTCCTACAGGTTAAAGTAAGCGTTACTAATGTGGTGCCTAGAAATGAATGGCTTCATGGTGGAGCCTGGCTTCAAGCGCTGCGAGGTGGATCACACCGTGCACATTCAGAAGAAGCCAGGGTTACACAAGATCATAATCCCATCCGTGGACGATCTGACCCTCGTATCATCAGAAACAGAGGAGTTGGTGAACATAAGGCACCAGCTTGGTGGTTGTTTTGAAATGACCGACATGGGCGAGCTTGAGTATTACCTGGGCGTCGTCATCAAGAGGGATCATAAGGCATGAAGTCTGGAGATGGAAGAAGAAAAGTACATGCAAGAGGTGCACTGCGACTAGAAGATTAAGAAGTGCAGCCTCATCCACACGTCCATGATCACCGCGTGTATGTTGAGCTCAAGCATAGGCCAAAGCACATATGAGGAGAAGGAGGAGATGGCATGCATGTTGTACCAGTCTGCGTCCATCAGCATCGAACATGATATGGAAGCGATGAGGCTCGACCTGGCCTCTTTGAAGGGCTAAGTGAAAAATAAGGCAAACCATTCAGATAACAAAACAGAAGAAAACACTTTGTGACATAGTTTATGGTACATGATCCTGATAGAAGAGCGGATCACACATAATTCTTGAACTGTAGGGGGGGGGGGGGGGGGG
>SZWC01006578.1:76299-108966 GCA_023375785.1 Penium margaritaceum
GCGCGTCCAGAGGAGTGTGCGGTCGACGTGCCGGACGCGGTGCGAGCAGCATGGGCAGCCTGAAGTCCGCGAGTGATGCGCTCCCAGTCGAGCGGCTGCTGGCACTCGGTGTAGCGATGGGCACCTCCATAGTTGTAGCAGTGCACGGAACGGCCACTGCTACCACTGGATGACGACTGCTGCTGACCCGACCCGCGCTTCCTATTCTTCTTCTTCCCCTGGGCAGCTGCTGCAACGCCCTGCGTCTACGTGGGTGTAGACGGTTCGAAGAGGAGGAGGAAGATGAGGTCGTGATGGAAGAAGGTGAGGGTGACTGCAGGAGGGAAGATGGTGGTGAGGCGAGGACTGCTGCAGCGAGGGAAGTCTCCTGATGTGCTACTGCTGCCTCGCGGGCCGACGTCACCTGGAGGAAAAGCTGATGGGCCCACGGGAGCAGCTGCAGGGTGGCTGAGAAGGGCTCAAGAGCAGCGTCGCTGTACCGTGTGAATATGTCAGTCTACTCCAGGCGAACTCCGAGCATGGTCGTCCAAAGCGCCCATAGCTATGTGCCCCCTGAGGTCCCCAGGCGCGTGTGGATACGCATGGCGCGTCGTCAATAATCCGCTGCAGGCTCCGCCGGTCCCTGACGGAGGGAGTGGAAAGCACGAATGTGTGACGCACGCGTGGCGTGCGTCTCTGCGGCCAGTAGGGACAACGCCAGATCCCAGCCTCCACGAGGGTCAGCTCCGGTGCCTGTGCCAGCCTCGCCGAGGAAGGGACGGAAGTCAACGACAGTCTCGCGTGGCATGGCGTAGAGAAGCCCTCGCATGGCCCGGGCTGCTGTCAGCACCTGTGCTGGATCTATAGACTGGTATGGGCTGTGGTAGTAAGGCCACACTCCCTCAGAAGTGGCCCACACCTGAAATAGGATCTCCCAGCAGTCAAATCCATCCTCGCTGATGTACCGTGGAGGTGGTGCCTCAAAGTCCTTTGGCTGCCGCTCCGTGGGGAGAGCAGCCGCAGGCTGAGGAGGGCGAGTGACGGGAAAAACTCCTGGAAGGGGGTGATCACTGGGGAAGTCAGGTGACGATCGTATCGGGGACACGGGTGGAGGTCGGATACCCGTCTGTAGCTGACGGAGGCGCTCCTGTAGAAGACAAATCTCCCGCTCCTGGGAGTCATCCTCGAAGCCTCGCATGAATGGCTCCTCCGCGGATTTCCGAGGGAGCTGCCGGCGTTGCGGCTCTGATACCAATGTAACGAATTGGTACGGGAAGCTTGGCCCATTGGGCCAAAACCGCGGTGATTGAGGGTCTCCGACCCTCAATCCATCCCATCCAATCGCCCACAGTCAAGGACCCGTTCAAGCCATGAGGAGAAGCCGGCCCGCGCTACACTCCTCCCACCTAGGAGTGGACCCGCCTCGGCGTCCACAGAGGGACTCGAACCCTGGCGCTTTGATACCATGAGAAAGTGCGTAGAAGCTTCCTAGCAACACGGCCGCTGACCGGGCGTCAGTGCCTAGTCAGACGGTGACGATAGTCACAGGTCGTACACACAACGACAAGGGTTTGGCTAGGAGACACAAGTCAAAGTGTAAGAATGCTTCAATATAGCATATGTAGAGAGAAATGACAACTGACAGGTCCAGGGCATAAATACCTGCCGCGGCGCACGGCGGGTGTCGCACGCGGCAGTCCAAGAGCTGTCCTAAAACCGGCCCAAAACCACTGTTTTGGCCGTAACTCTGCGCACACATGTCAGAATCCTACGCTGTCTAAACCTAGACGTGTAGAATCAAAAGACGCACGCAACGACTGGTCACATGCATGCATCCATCGACTGACAGCGAGTATGCAATGCAAAAACATGCAAATGGGCCTCATGCCCAGTCCGCCGAAAGGCGCCTGCAAGACGTAGAAGGCACAGCAAGGAGTCCCGGTGACATCTGGGGCTCTGGAACAGTGGTCGGTCAGCTCCAGACGGGTAGTCCGCCGCCTGTCGTCGCGCCGGTGTCACCAGGGCCGCCTGCCTCAGGGATCTGCACGAGTATGGACACGGCCGAGTGGTCACAGTAAACTGTACAGGAACGGCACAAAGCACAACATTTACATGGGGTTTCCGTGGGGGTCCAAGACACCCCATGCATTCAAAGGGAATCTGCTGGGCCCCACTATCGTAGGGCTCAGCAGATGCCCGAGTAAGAAAACAAAACTCTCAATCCTGAACGTTATTCCGAGTTGGGGTTGAATGTTTTTCCCTTCAAACCAGGTGTGGTTTGTGTGCTATGAAAAAAGAATCGACATCTTGAAATTGGCATGTTTTCTTGATCGCAATGGAGCGACGAGCCCCTCTTTTTCACGCACAAACACCCTCTTACAATGTAGGGTTTCATGTTTTGTGCGGGCCGTGCCCGTGCAAAACATACAAAACCCTAAATTGTAATATGGGATTTGCGCGATGAAAAACGTAAAAGAAAAAAAGGGTCATCGTTCCATTGTGATCTCGCAAGCGAGAGGGTCGCGATTGAGCTACGGACACATGAAAATCCTTGCCATACTCGATCAGCAAAGCATGACGCTGATCGGGCATGGCAAGCGAGGATCTTATGACTCGTTGTTTTGTTTTAGAAATGGATATGCTACATCAAAATATCCACATGCGGGTATGCCAGCTTAATAGTGTACATGGTGCGGGTATCTGAGAACATAGTCTCTACAAATTATCCATTTGTCCCAAACACCCAAATCGTCTTTTGTCCCGTACCTCATCCATTTGAACTGTTACGTACAAGACGTACGCGAGTCCCTAATCTTTCTGAGTGGGGATTTCTGTCATGAGACAAGCCCACCGTACATGAAGACCTCGATTTCCACTACGACAGCGGAGGGAAATTTGGTCGGCTGCCCTCACGCCCCGGCGATCCTTCTCGTACATTCTGACAACTTCAACCAATTTTGAGAATTAGCGATAGAAGTGTCACGACATTTTGGTCGACTTCTCCACGCATCGAGAAGTATCGAGATTTAGGAAGATTCATCTAGCATCTTTGCCGTCGATCTTCAAAGTCCCCCGATTTCTTTGCGGAGCTTCTCGATCCGACCACTCATGACACGACTCCACACGCATCCATCAACAATCGACTCGATGACCCCGACTACATCTCATTTGAAACTTGACACTTGTATGTATGTGTTCAATCATTTCGACACTTGTCATCGAAGTACACTTACCACTAATATGAATTTCTCAAGTGCCCCAAATTCTCAAACTGTGTTCTGCCTTGCGATTTCTACCTGTTCACCATCTACGCTCCATCAAACATAACACTTGGTATCAAATTGCAGCGGTTCTGGAGAGGCATCTGACTATTTTACCCATCTGGAGGAATACCTGGCACAAGCCGTTAGCACATATCACACGTCAAGACTTTGCAGACTTTGCGACCAAAGCGTAAAGCAAGCAAGCGCATCCAAAGACCAGCAGCGGGTCTTCGGCGATGACTTCGGCGATGGAGGAGCAGAACATGCCTATGTAGGCAAAATCTGAAGCAGCGGTGAACACTAGCGTGGTAGGCTATGCGGCAACTGGGTCAACCCTGACGGCTCCGACTACCAACTTGGTCACGGATCCAACGGCAATAAACCAGCCACCCTTACCGACAGCCTCAATGACTATAGCGGAAAAGACATGTGGCACCGGACGACAGGCGCAAATCAACGAGAAACTGGCAAACTGTATCTCTGCGCTCAAGGGGATCAACAGCCATATGCTCCAACAACTCAACATTTCGATGGAGGCTCTTTGCAGCGTAAGTGTACGGGAGGCGATGCTCCTTGAAAGAAATGCCCAAATCTCAAACTAACCCAAGATTCTTGTGGCTCCACTTGAACCATTTGGTCTTGTTAATTCTAAGGGACTGATGGTTTGGATGTGGCTGACCAGCTTGGAGGTGTATTTCACCTCTGTTGGGGTCAACAACGATTAGAGGAAATCTGACCTCGCGGCCGCGCTTCCGTGTGGTACGGCATTAAGTTGGTGTTTTGACCTAAAGGCCATCCAATGGCAGTATCAAACTGACACGGCCTCATCAACGGCCATCGATGCCCGTCTCATATCGCCGACCGCAGGTGTTCTACCTTTAGAGCAGATCATCTTGTCAGGGCAAGACGCGTTGACGCCACCAACCGACTAGAGGGTTTTCTTGTGCACAATGCTTGCACATTTTGGGCGGCTTAACGAGAAGTCTGAGGCTCAGGACAAGCTCTAATGTCTCCGTCCTCAGTCAACCGTGGCAGAGTACACGCGAAGATTCTGCAAGATCATCACTTGTGCAGACATCGCACCCGACGAACTCTGTTTTCACTACAACAACAGCCTCAAACAAGACATTTGGTGAGCGATCAGCATTTTTGGCATCCAGATCAATCTACCATGAATGATGGTAGCAGCGGAAAGAATAAAACACCAACTTCAACACTCGGATCCAAAGATCCTACGGCTGTTGACCTCCCAACCACTATCATCGTGGGAACAAAAAAGGCTAGTCGGGGGACTCCTTGACTCCAACGGAAGTAGAAATCATCAACTAAAGAGATACACACACCTGCTACGATTACGGTAAAATTGGGCGTATCACTCAAAACTTCCAAAGCAAGCACCAGGCCAAAAAGGAGGAAAGTCGTAGAAAAATTAATTGGGAAATGGAAAAGGGCATGAGTGAAAGGCGCGACTCTTGTCCGAGAGGAGCAAACTACGCCGAACGATTGCCCATCTGAACAGCTCACGATGTCGTAGAGGGTTTCTATGATTGCAGAGTTTGATGAAGGGTACGAGGACGACCAATTGGTAATACTGTTAAAAGTGCAATCCGAGTTTGCAAGAGTTGCAGAACGGTACTAGCACTATTGGATGGAGGGGACTCTCACATTTTTGTAAGCAACGACATGCTTTGAAAGCTGGGTCTGCAGACCAAACCAGGGGTGTTTAAAGGAAGAACCGTCGATGGGAGACTATAGACACGGAGAGTTCAACATCCACTACCACTACAAGTAGGAGACTCATGAGATGTAACTGTCTAGATGTCATGTCCAATGAGTGATCAAAAAATCATTTTTAGATGCGATTTCCTGTACCAGCACAATCTGCAAATTGACTAGACCAGTGGCGACGTCTACGTGGAAGTCAACAGCGCCAAGGGACAGCTCCCGCGCGCGGCGTGGAAGATGACAACGGAAGCAGCAGAGGAAACTGCGAAAACCAAGAAGCGACAACTAGTGTAGCCGATACCACTCGACGTGGCCAAGTACCATATCCGATGAGGGGCTCATGCGTAGCTTGTACATCTCAAGCCAGTGGAGGAAGCAAAAGTGGCAACAGTTGATTCATCGGCCTCTACAGCCTCATCAGCCTCATCCACGTCAAGAAAGTTCGTGATAGTTCCCGGGGATTTAACACCTCTTATCGTAGAGTTTGCGGACATCTTCCTCAATGAACTCCCAAAACCCCTACCACCTCAGCGCAACATCGAACATCGCACCAAAATTAAGCCGGAAAATCAAGCCACAGTTCAAGGGGCCTATCGAATGAGCAACCATGACCTGACCAAGCTGAAAAGGCAACTAGACGAGATGCTCCGTCAAGGGTTCATACGCCCATCCACATCACCATATGCCGCACTAGTGTTGTTCATGAAAACACAAAACTGGTGAGATGCAAATATACATGGAATATCGGGCCTTGAATGACGCTACCATCAAGAACCACTACCCTCTTCCCCATGCACATGAACGTTTTGACCAACCCCGAGGAGCTCGAATTTTCACCAAAATTGGCCTACGTAGCGGTTATCACCAGATCCGCATGACAGACGCGGACATCGAGAAGACGGTGTTCCAAAAACACTACGGGCATTTTGAGTTCACGGTCCTGCCGTTTGGACTCACAAATGCCCCATCGACGTTCATGGCAGCAATGAACAAACTTTTCCGCCCATACCTCGACGATATCATTGTGGTATACTTTGACAACATTCCTGTGTACAGGCGCAACCCCAAGGAGCACGATGGATATCTCGGAAAAGTTCTCGAAGTCTTACAAACAGAGAATTTTTTCAGAAAACCCTCAAAGTGAGACTTTGGTTGTCATTTGATTGAGTTTTCGGGTCATGTCATCAACGGCGGACGGATCATCATGGATCCAAAAAAGTGGTAGCAGTTGCTGATTAGCCGACACTGACCAACGTCTTAGACGTTCAAGTATTTCCCGACTTCTGCAATTACTATCGGCGTTTCGTAAAAGATCACACCCGAGTGTCAACGCCTCTCCTCGATCTCACTTGAACAAGAAGAGTTCATTGCTTTGCAAAATTCTCTGACCTCAATGCTCTGCCAGCCCTTGAATTAGACGATCCAACGATCGACTACGTCATGGCTACAAATGCCTCCAATCGAGCCATTGGCCCGGCTCTCCTAAAATATCATGGCAACGAAGAGCAACCAGTCGTGTATATGTCATGACAGTTGCCTGGACCGGAACTCCACTCTGCCGTACACGAGAAGGAGATGCTGGCGGTTAGACACGCAACTAGCACATCGAGGTGCTATCTCGAATGCTGCCGATGCGTCGTACGCACCGGCCATCATGCACTTAAGTGTTGCAAGACGCAGCTGAACCTTGGTCGATATAAAACCCGATGGATGGAGTTCCTCAAATCCGGGTTCAACTACGATATTAAGTATCGGCCAGGCAAAACCAACCCAGAAGTTGCACTCAGCCGCTGACCTGACTTGATGGCTCAGGCAGCGACACTTCAACAGCAACAAGATCCGTAACTCAAGCAGCCGTTCACACGTGGCTACGACCAACATGGCGGATACAACAAGGCAAAGTTCTGGTACGACGCAGAATACTGGCAGCAACCATTTAGTCACCACGTGGTCGTTCCCCCGAAGGCCGAGTTCCGCCGCATGCTGCTTGAGGAGTGACATGACACTGGTCCAGGTGGAAATCTTGGAGAACACAAGATGCTAAAGAAGCTGGCAAAGCACTGCTTGTGGGAAAAGCTACAAACCAACGCGACCAACTTCTTCAAATCATGTGACACGTGTCACAGATAAAAATTCTGTCGCAAGCGGCTGCTTGGACTTCTGAAGCCACTCCCTATTCCAAGAGAACCGTGGACCGACATCTCCATGGACTTTGTCACTGGATTACCGGTCACACCCGAGGGACATGATACAATTCTTGTGGTTGTCAACAGGTTTTCTAAATTTTCTCACTTTATTCCGACAATGACCACCGTCATTGCCAAGGAACAGCACGGCTGTTTCTGAAAAACATCGTACGGCTAAACGGTGTGCCAAGAACCATCATGGGTGAGAGAGACGGTCCGTTCACCAGTCGTTGCTGGCGTGAATTTATGATTCATTAGGGCAGTTGGATCTAGCTTTCAATGGCATTCCACCCTCAAACCAATGGCCAAACCGAGTGGACCAATCAGATGCTCAAACAACTTCTTCAAACGTTATGCAAACCACACAGGATGGATTGGGCAAAAAAATCCCGGATCGCCGAGATCACACATAAATCGGCAATGTTCACTGGAACGGGTAAAAATCTGTTCTAAGTGGTGTACGGCAAACTTCCCACCACACCAGCTGGACTTCACAGCCACAGCAACATTCCCGCGGTTGACGTCCAAAGCCATGGCTTCTCCAGCATCTTGGATGAAACACAGCAGACACCCGAGAAGATACAAGTTGCGATTAAGCAAGCAACTAACGGACATCGCAGCAATGATGTGTTCATCGCTGGTGAAAAGGTTCTCCTCTGTTTGGCAAATGCATCAAACTCCACAGAGCCGACCGTTCGAGGCTCAAACCTCGATGGTTGGGACCATTTGAGTTTGAGCACATGCAAATCCCCGTGGTTGCACGACTCAAACTCGAAAATATGCAAGTTCACTCATTGTTCCATATCAGCAAACTTCACCAGTACAGGGACCACGGAGAGAACCTCCCTGGCAGGGATGTACCTCCCCCTCCTCCTGTACGAGTGAACGAGGACACATAGTATGTCATTGAGGATATCCTTGGCCATCAACGATGTAGAAAAATGACAGAATATCTCGTCAAGTGGCCGGCTATGATGCCGTGCACAATAGCTGGGAACCATATGACAACCTCCACGACGTTAATCATCTAATTGATGGATACTACCCCCGTCACCGGGCCACATATGTACGCTCCCCGATACGTCGTAGCAAAAAGAGGGGGGGAAGTGTTAGGTACCAGACATACACGAGTCCCTAATCTTTGTGAGTGGTCATTTGTGTCATTACACGAATAGCCCACTGCGCACCGAGTCCTCGATTTCCACCCCGACAGTCGAGGATAATTCAGCCAACTACCTTACCCCTCGGCGATCCTTCTCACACATTGTGACAACTTCGACCACTTTCAAGAATTAGAGACAGAAGTGTTACGAATTTTTGGTGGACTTCTGGATGCAAAAAGAAACATCAAGATTTACAAGGGTGCATGTCGCATCTTTGGTGTCTATCTTGGAAATGGCACACCAAAGTGGTAATGTGTCGCAAGGGGTACTTTTGCCGCATACCCAGTGTCATCGCAACTAATGTACACCATACCAAGTTTATGCAGATAAAGAGTGAGGTGGCCACTTCGGCAGAAAAATGACTATAACATCCACCAAAAGCATAAAATACTTCTGAGGGCCACTGTTAAAGAGTAATAATCCGGATGTCCACCGACTACAAACTTGTATGGGGAACAGTTTAATGCTCCACATACCCACTTTCTACACGGGCCAGAGCAATACGTCAGCATGAAAAGAGGACCCCACTCTTGGCTCGCGCTGCAACGACAGCGTGCCAGATGACATTGCAAGTAGACCAAAAATTGATGAGCTTCCACTGCGACTTGGGGAGATTGAGATTGTGTCCTTCCATTGGTCCATTGCATTTGTGACTACTTTTACTGTCCAATGATCGAGCTTCGCTCATTTGCATCTATCAAGCACCATCCAACCCGTGCAATGGTGTGTGCACGCAATGTTTGCGACGTCAACTGCGAATATCATTGTTGAACCCAAATGTCCTACGTTGAACACCTGACCAAGGTGAAATCTCTGTCCGTTCACGTTTTCCCACAACCCATCGTTCAGGAGTGGGTTCGTGCGCAAACACTGGCGACTAGTCCACATCGGTTGCCGCGGCTGGTGTGCCTTGCGACACATTGCCACTTACACACGACGTAGAAGCATGGAAAACTGATCACTTCTATTTAATTCACCGGTTTAACATAGTGGCGCGCAATGCAAATGCCTCCCCGATTGAACATTGTGCAACACTTCAAATGTGGACGTCCACGTCTATTCCATCGCTGTAGCTACTGTTACTCCAACCTATGAACATGGCTACCGGCGATGGTACGAGTGAGGTTCCAAATGGGCCGTGCCAATTGCACCAAGTCAGTGCTTGGGTTGGAGAGAAAGCGTTGCGGACATCGGCCATGTTNTTCGTGCGCAAACACTGGCGACTAGTCCACATTGGTTGCCGCGGCTGGTGTGCCTTGCGACACATTGCCACTTACACACGATGTAGAAGCATGGAAAAATGATCACTTCTATTTAATTCACCGGTTTAACATAGTGGCGCGCAATGCAAATGCCTCCCCGATTGAACATTGTGCAACACTTCAAATGTGGACGTCCACGTCTATTCCATCGCTGTAGCTACTGTTACTCCAACCTATGAACATGGCTACCGGCGATGGTACGAGTGAGGTTCCAAATGGGCCGCGCCAATTGCACCAAGTCAGTGCTTGGGTTGGAGAGAAAGCGTTGCGGACATCGGCCATGTTGCAATCGCAGGAAGCTGCAACTGCATTGGCCACCATAAAGGCAGAGAGGGAGGACTGGGTAATGCGGAATGGGATGCCATCATGGAAATCCACACCTCCTGAACCGTAGAGCATGGTTTGGATCCTGGACAGGAGTATTCCCTCTCCGCATCCACCTAACGCTCATGATCCGTGGAAGCCCTGGCTGTCCACAGAGCCTTCCAGCCCTTAGTGAGGCAGATAGTGGTCATGTGTAGTATTCATCCACGAATTCATTCATGATCTGTCCAATAAATTCCTATCATTCCAGCCCTTAGTGTGGCAAATAGTGGGCATGTGTAACACTTATTAAGGAATTCATTTATGAGGCGTCCACAACATTCCTATCTTTCCTTCCCTTAGTGTGGCAAACCGTGGGCATGTGTAGTTTTTAGCCATGACTTCATCCATGATGTGTCCACTAATACCCAATATCATTGAACTATATGTATATGGGTTCATTTTTTCCCCAATTCTTGTCATATGTGGTCACTCAAACGTACATCAACATCTCCATGTGCCCTGTGCATTTCCCTCTACACTCCACACCACCATCTTTGTACCTGTAGTCTCAACTACTACAGTGCTTTTGACAAACAGTTTGAATTAAACAACATGCGGCCACAGAGCAGCTGGGAGTTTTCTTACTTTGTGGCTCTTCGTATGTCACATGTAGCATTCAGGCATGGAATTGCTTTAGGACTAATGTCTGCACACTGCATAAACTAATGTACTGTGTGTATTTCAAGTTGTAGTGGCAGCTGGTGACTGAAACAGAAAACACACTAATCAAGTATTAATAACTAAAGTTCATTCGCTTTCATTTACTGAGGTGAAGTAACAAGTACAACAGAGAGATGAGAAATAGGTGAGATAGAAACCAAGATTGAAATCATCAAGCATAGTAACACACAGGTGCTAAGTCAAATGTACTTATCCACTCTTGAACGTATACAGGTAGGCTGTGCACAAAGCATATGACCTCACAAGCAGGACACTCTGCCCATTTACTGAACTCTTGACATGCATCACGAAAGTCTTCCCCAAAGGGGGATGCACACATGCCCGTGCATGGGTTGGCCACTTGATGCATGGCCTCTTCCACCTCTGTCCTCCCTAGGTTCAGATTGGCCATCTTGCAACACATGACATCTGCAGCCTTCAGAGCACAACCCGTGTCATGGGCCACATGTGATCTGACCCTGTGCCGATGCAGTTTGAGCCTCGGTTGCCGCTTGACCACCGTCTTCAACAGGACATGGACCTGCCTCACCTGCACACAAAACAGAAAAAAAAAACTGGAATACCCCAGTACTCATTGGTTTCTACGAGTGACCTGATCCATAATTCATTTGATAAAATTTTTGGAGGTCTAAAACTAATTTGGGTAAAACAGTTAGATTTGAAGAAAACATGAGGATGGACTCTTGATTTTGACAAATGGGGCATATGGGTTTATTGTTTTGACGACCAGGAGGTTTCTTCATTTTCAAAATCCTTTTTTTAAAGGTCGAAAAGCACCTAGATGCGCAATCCAGCCAGCGCCGTACGTGCAGTAGAACCTTGTATAGGAGTTTGCTTGCTTAGCGAGCAAATCCAGCATGCACGTGTTGACGACCGTGGATGCGCGATGTTCCACGCGACGTGGACCATCGCGCATTCTTGGAACCTGAGCTTGATTGATCGGTTTTAGTTATGGGTGTCTCCAGAGAAGAACAAGCCAGCTATGGAAAGAAATGAAAGACAAAAAAGAAACCAATGACCCTGAATAAAATTTTCATTATAAAGGAAGGATATGGTATTGATTTCAACAAATCGATGTTGGAATTGTTCTGGTGGTACGATTAAATTTGATGAATTTTTGTTTTCGAAGAAATTCGTTCAGAACCATACCTATCAATTTCTAAATGAATGATTACCAAGGTAGTTAAGGGCATACTAGTGAACACATGCTGCACCCATGCTGCCCGGCGCACCTAATCGCCCTTCTTGGTGGTGGGGGTATGCTTGTGGCCGTCCACATACTCGATCACGGCTATGTTGCCGTGCTTGCGCTCATAGTGCGCCTTGAGGAGCCACGGGCAGCCCGCGGTCTTCCACAGTCCGTAGCGGAATTCCAGTCGAGTTGGCTTACTGTGGACCTAGTAGAGAGGCATGTTGCGGTCTACGGTATAATCTTGAACAGCTTCTCGACAGGCCTCCATATTATGGAAGGCTTGTCCACCGGGGAAATCTGTGCATCTTGCTGTACACTTGTGTGCACGAGCAGGAGCGGCTTGCACATCTTTGATGGTCTTCTCCGGCGGGAGCAGCGGAGTTTCCTCATCGCACGACCCTACAAAGAACACATGTGTTTCAGGCACATGTAGGGAAAACATTCACTACAACATACAAGGTAAGGTGGCACATGGGCAGCTTACTTTGACATAGCAGGAGGTCCAACCCCGTCCGATGTGATGCCATTTCTACAGACATTGTGGGTTCAATCCACCCACACGGTAACCGAAAAACAGGCAGACACATTGACTTCCTCCAAGTCGCATCCTACGCTTTTCAACTCGGTCTGGAGAACACGGAATCGTGTGATCCACAAAATTCACATGACAATTGTACTCTTGCTCCTCCCACTCGGTGAAAAGGAAGGAGGACGCAGGGTGGTAGCGGGAGACGACAACCTTGGGAAGTTCGTCGTCCTCGTCGCCCAGATTTTCGCCTCCAGTGGCGTAAAAAGTGGCAGCCATCTTGGCCAAAAGTGGGTGTAACAATGTTTGTCATGCGTCGTAATATGCATCCTACCCACCATCTAAACTTGGCATATCCACCCGTTGTTAGCGCAAGGAGGAGAGTCATCCCGGAGATAGAGGTCTGTTGTTACAAAGTTGCGACACTGGAAGGACATGACGAGTACACATGAACAATGTGCGATCACAAAATCATCCTGAGAGAAGATTTCCTGTACCGGCACAATCCGCAGGTCGACTGGAACAACGGCGACATCTACGTGGAGATTGACTGTGCCGACTGACAACATTTGCGTGCGGAAGCTAACAACGGAAGCAACATAGATGGAAGCAGCACCGGAAACCATGGAAGCTAAAAAGTGACAACCAGTACAGCGGATACCGCTCAACGTTGCCAAGCACTGTCTACGACGAGGAGCTTGTGTGTGGCTTGTAAATTTTGAGCCAATGGGAGAAGCGGAAGTGGCAGCAGCTGAGGCATCATGGGCCTCATGAGCCTCATTGACCTCGACGAAGTTCGCGATGGTACCCAAAAGAGTACGCACCCTCCATCGAGGAGTTTGCAAACGTCTTCCCCGACAAACTCCCAAAGACCTTACCTCCTCAGCGAGACATCGACCATCGTATCAATTTAAAGCTGGCCAGCAAACCCACCGTCCGAGGGGCCTATCTGATGAATGATCAAGAGCTGACCGAGCTGAAAAAGCACCTTGACGAGATGTTTGGTCAGGGGTTCATCCACCCATCGACGTCACCATACGCTACACCAGTACTATTCGTGAAAAAGAAAACTGACAAGATGCAGGTGTGGGCATTGAATGATGCTACCATCAAGAACGGCTACCCTCTCTCCCGAGCTGATGAACTTTTCGACCAACTCCGAGGAGCCCGGATTTTGAGCAAAATCAACATACGCAGCGAACATCACCAGATACGCGTGGCAGCCGCTGACGTCGAGAAGACAGCATTCCGAACCCGCTACGGGTACTTTGAGTTTATGGTCATGCCTTTGGGACTCACAAATGCCTTGGCAAAGGTTATGGCGGCAGTGAACAAAGTTTTCCATCCGTACCTCAACAATTTTGTCCTGGTGTACCTCAACGACATTCAGCTGTACAACCGCACCCAGGAGGAGCACGTTGGACATCTTCAAAATGTTCTCAAAGGTTTACAAAGAGAGAAATCTTTCAAAAACTCTCGCAATGAAAATTCGGTCATCGTTTGGTCGAGTTTTTGGGTCACGTCATCAATGGTGGACGAATCACAATGGATCCAGAAAAAGTGGCAGCAATCGTTGATTGGCCGACGTCGACCAACGATCGAGAAATCCAGATTTTTCTTGAATTTTTTCATTATTACCGGCGATTCGTACGCGACTACGCTTGAGTGCCAGCCAGTGTTGTCCCAGGTCCCTCAAACAGAGGAACATTGATGGGCACCTCGGTACATCGATGTGGTCCCTAGTCACATCGGTTACCCAATTACCCCGGGAGTGCTTTAGAGGGGGTGTGGAAAAGAGGGGGAGGGGCAAGTCAGTGTACAAGACCAATATGGGCATGAGGTACAAATTTTTTATGTTCAAGTTAAATCTCCTCTGACGTGATACTAAGGAGCAGTCAACATTCATATGCCCATATCTTCTTTAACCCAGGTCTAGAAACATGACATTGACTCAGCTAACAAGAATGTATGCTGCACCATGCTACAGTACCATATGCATTGCACGGCATTTCTTTCACATGTCATATTTAATACAGTCAAAGAGACATTTGTGCTCATTCTCAAAATTTGCACCATGCATTGCATCATGGTCCAAAAGGAAAGTGATTGAAAAACAGGAAATGCAGTTTTCAGACGGCACAAATATGCAACATCATTCCCCTACTCTTCTCCCTTCTTACACTTCCTTCCCTTACTAGCTGCATTGCCAGCTGCTGCTGCTTTAGCTGCCTTGGTAGCTGCAACTGCTCTAGCTGACTTGGCAGCTGCTGTTACTCTAGCTGCCCTCTTTGCAACCAGTGCCTTGACAGCCAATCTAGTTGAAGTAGCAACTTTGCTGCTGCCAGCAACCTTTGCAGTGCTCCTCGTTTCCCTGCTTGCCCCTCCACCCACATCATTACCAGCTGGATTGCTCTGGTCATCCTCAGCTTGGTCGTTTGCAGAACTTGTACCAGCACCTTCTCCCACTGCTGCAGCCAAACCACCAACCTCTTATGATGTTCCCCCACTTGCTGTATTCTGTCCTGCACTGCCACCGACTCCACCCTCTTCTGCACCCTCATCCTATGCATCCACTCCTCCACCTCCTCCACCAGTACCTGCTCCCTCTGATGATCCATTCCCTGCAGATTCCTCCTCCCACATCTCCACCTCCTCTCGGGTACGCACCGGCCAGGCATAGGATGGTCCATCATCCACCATCATAACGTCTGATTCCTCAGACGAATGTTGACGCGGACCAGGGTTTCCAACGTCTTCACATGCAACCTGTTCCTGCGAGCAGTGTGAATGAGTTTTTGCATTGAAAATGCATGCACACAATCAAAAGAAGCCCATGGCTGCGTGAGCAACTTCAATGCCAGTGCACGAAGGTTGGGGAGGTGGGCAAGGTGGAGTGAAGCCCACTCATATGCCGGCAGGACCTTCCCAATGACCCGAGCCACAGCAGCCCTTGCCTCGTCAGTGAGCCGCTTAGTATCCAGCAGGATGACAGTCACATTCACACGGCCAAGCTGGAAAGCGTCCAACTCCTTATGTAGCTCATCATGCTTCCGTTGCGACACCAAGGTGTCCACCACCTACGACCAAGCCTGCACCATGCTGACATCCCCGCCTAGGTCATTGCCAAAGTAGATGGGTGCAACCGCCGAGAAGCTGCATAAAGTGGACAGCTCATGTCCTTGGTCCAGCGCCTTGCTAGGCTGGCCATGGCTGCCTTAACATGCTGTGCAGCCACCCGCGGAGGTTTGCGTCCCTTAGGCTGGCCGAAGGCCTTGAGATCTGTCGTGGCGTTAAGGAGACCCTCGTTGATGTCTCCTGACGCACCACCTGGAGAGTCCACAAAGTGTAGCAGTGTGAAAAGGGGGTTAAAGAGGTCACGTAGATGGCGGAGCTGCAACAAGAACATGCGCTTGCAAATGATTTTACGTACCATTTTCTTCCTCAGCTTGAATGCACCATCACGCTGCCCACCCATCTCCTTCCAAGAGTTAGCATTCACAAGCTGCAGCAAGAAAGGACGCATGTCCAGGAGGCGTTGGAGCATAGTGTGGGCACGTGTAAAGCGGGTATCACAGTGCGGCAACAGCACCCGCCCCCCTGATGCCTACTTCAGCCAGGTCCTCAGCATGTCATTGTTTATGAAGAAAGCTACCACCTTCTCAGCTCTGGACAGGACACTAGCCCCCCACTCGGTCTTGCACACGTCCTTCGTGACCAGGTCAACATTGTGTGCACAGCAACCTTGCCAAAGGAGGGCGGGGTTCTTCCCTTTCAAGTTGTCAAAAGCATTCTTGTTGACGGCGGTGTTTTCGCAGACTACCAAGACTACGTTCTTAACCCCAACATGCTTGATGGCGAGCTCGATCATCGCGGCGATGTGGTCAGCATTACGGACAAGCCCGCTCCCATCTCGGCTGAAGACGTGGCAGCTTCTCTTGGCGTTAACCCCCATAGCGTTGTAGATCGGGTGTTGCTGCGTGTCCGACCACTCATCGATCGCCAACAACACTCCGTAGATTGTCCAACTCTACTTCAAGAAGGCGTCCAAGGCTGCAAGCTTCTTGTCCAACTTCGACAAGATGCCGCTGACGACTGTACTCCAACCCAGCAGTCTGAACAACCCATTCGTGTGCTTAGCAGTCCTCACGACGTCCATCCACGCAGGTTCACGGCAGAATGATATGGGAAGCGCTGCACATTCCATGAGCTTCACAATTGCAGCCTGGCATGCCTTGTTTGCCGCTGTCTTGCAATGAGGGAGCATGCTTTTTTGTGGCATGTTCGAAGTGGCCAGCATCAGAGGCTGCCACTACTGCTCCTGATTCAGCTGCTGTTGTTGCTATTACTGCTGCTGTTGCTGCTACTGCTCCTGGTTCTGCTACTGCTGCTGCTGCTGCCCTTGCAAGTCAGACGTCTGCTGCTCCGCCTGGAAGCCCTATAGGAAGTCATCATCATCATGCGGTAGTCCTGCCCTTTCCAGAGCGGCAGCCCTCTGGCGCTCTTTGTACAGCCGCGCCCATGCCACCGGCTTTGCCGTGGTGCCCCAGCTCTCGCCAGTCCCATTGAACAGCCTTGGACATGTTGGCATCCAGCCATGAGGAGGCCGGGGCTTGCGCTCAAGCCCCAAGACATCGCGGGCGAGCGGCGGAGGATGGTCACATTGCTGCACGTTGCCGTTTTCTTTGCCGATGTGTCCACGAGTCCGGTCACAATTTCCGTTGAGGGTGACGCCATAGTAGAAGCCGGGCCTCTTGGAGAAGGTGGGCACGGGGAGGCAGTGGCGAGACAGGGCAAGTGTAAGGAAATTTCCATGGAGCCGCCCGACGGGTGCGGGGTCGGATATCGGAGTGACGACATGGACGGAGCCCGTTGTATTGCTTCTTTTCTGAAGCCGAGTGCTACTACTCACTTAGACAGGCGGCAGAGGAGCAGTCCTCCTAGGAGGCATGGTGCTCCTTGTTCTTGCGGCGAGGTCTAGAGACCTCGTCGCTCCTAAGTGTGTGAATGGCAAAGCTACGCCATGCTCGTCTACCCATAAGGCAGCGATTCTCTGTTACTCAGTCGAGAATCCATGTCTTCGGTTCCGAGCTATGATGCTTGGGACTGAGGACGGCCCCACACTCCTCCCCCCTCCCCCAAATCCACACTGAGTTGAGAAGAATGATGGAGAATTCAATATCCAATACGGGTTGCATTTTTCATTACTAACCGGGCGTGTTTGGTTCGTAACCACTGTTTTTTTATGATTTGAAACTGGGGAAACAAAAACTTTTAAAACTTATTTGCACTGTTAGACTAGCAACTTCCGTTGTGGCAAAATCAACGGATGCATGGGCCTCGAAAGCAAGTGGCAATCCAAATGATTATTTTGCAGTCAGAAACATGCAGCGAGTGATGCATGGCCATCAAACTGCGGCCAGCAAAGCAAGATAGATCAGGATGATGAAGCACACTACTGGCCAATGCAAATTTTTAGCAACAATGACACCAATGGGATGCATGAGGAATGTGGCATCCATTACCGTGAGTGTTCACCACACCTAGCCAAACTCAAGCGGAATTTCGATGTGGTGTCGAACCGATACCTATACTTTTATTCCCTTTGGCCAGTGAGCATCGATACGTGTGTCAAAAGCACACGACAGTCATCCAAGTATGGGCCTGTGGGAAAATTTGTCCGCGGTCCACATCGATGCCCCATCCATGTGGACCGCGGTTCCGCAGCCGATGTGGTCTGACCATGTCGGTAAGGGAGGTCATCACAGATGTCGGCGCCTCTTTCCGACCTCACTCGAAAAGAAAACGAGTGGCGGTTGGTAGATAGGGAACAAGAAGCGTTCACCGCTTTGCGGAACGCTCTGACCTCGGCGCCATCCCTACGATTAGCCGATTCAATGGTCGACTACGTCATGGCTACGGATGCATCCATCTGAGCCATTGGCACGATTCTTTTGCAAGACCATGGCAACGACAAGAAATCGGTTGCATACATGTCTCAAAAACTGCGAGGATCGGAACTAAATTACGCAGTCCACAAAAAGGAGATGCTGGAGGTTGTGCTCCTGCTCAAGACGTGGCGATGCTACCTGAAATGTCTCCAATGCATCGTGCACACTAACCACCACGTGCTGAAATATTTAAAGATGCAGCCGAATCTCATACGACGTCAAACCCGATGGATGGAGTACCTTGAGTCTGGGTTTGACTACAAAATCGAGTACCGGCCTGGAAAAACCAATCCGGCATACGCACTCAGCCGCCGACCTGATTTAATGGCCGACGTGGCAACCCTATAACTACATCGAGATCCACACCTCAAGCGATTGTTCGCACGAGGCTACGACCAGCACGGCGGATATGATAAATCCAAGTCCTCGTTCGACACACCCTACTGGCGGCGACGTTTCACTCGCCAAGTGGTCGTTTTCCCAAACGACGAGCTTCGCCGAATGTTGCTCAAAGAGTGCCACGACACACGTCCACGTGGACACTTCGGAGAGGACAAGACCTTGAAGAAGCTGGCAAAAAACTATTGATGGGACAAGATGCAATCTGACGTGGCGAGTTTTTGCAAAACTCGCTACACATGTCAGCAACATAAATCCCGTTGCACGAAGCCACCCGGACTTCTACAGCCGCTCCCTCTTTCGACGGAACAATGGGCAGACATCTCCATGGACTTCGTCATAGGATTACCGGTCACACCCGAGGGTTATGACGCAATCATTGTGGTTGTTCACATGTTTTCCAAAATGTCCCACTTCACCCCGACAACAACCACCGTCACCGCCAAAGGAACAACACAGCTATTTCTAAACATCATGCGGTTGCACGGCGTACCAAGAACCATCACACGCAATAAAGACAGTTGATTCACCAGCCGTTTTTGGTACGAACTGATGACTCGCTACGGCAACATAATTCAACTTTCAACAGCGTTTTATCCTCAAACCGACGGTCAAACCGAGCGGAGAAATCAGACGCTCAAACAACCGCTCCTAACGCTATGCAAACCTCTTGGGACGGATCGGGCACAAAAACTCCCAAGGGCCGAAATCGCATACAATTCAGCAGTTTCCACCACAACAGGCAAAACTCCATTTGAAGCGGTGTATGGCAAACGTCCCGCCACACCAGCATGACTACAAAGTCGTAGCAAAATTCCCGTGGTCCACGTTCAATGACGAGATTTTACTACCTCTAGGAGGAAACACGGCAAACCCTCGGAAAGACATAAGCAGCGATGAAAGGATCAGCAGAATGACATCGCAGCGACGACATCTTCGTCGCTGGCGACAAAGTCCTCCTCAGCTCCGCAAACATCAAGCTCCGTGGATCAGACTGTATGAAGCTCAAACCCCATTGGGTGTGACCGTTTGAGATCGAGCGCGTGCAAACCCTTGTGGTTGGACAACTCAGAATCCCCCACCCAATGCGTGTTCATCCGATGTTCCATGTCAGCAGGATCAAGCACTACCAAGACTCTGGAGAAATTTTCCCTGGTAGAGGTGTCCCTCCTCCGCCTCACGTTCAAGTGGACGCAAACACGCATACGTCATGATACGTCATCCTTGGCCACCGACGACGAGGGAAGACGACAGAATATCTCGTCTAGTGGCACGATTAGGACGCCGCGCAAAATACCAGTGAACCCTACGAAAACCTCCGAGAGGTTGATCACCTCATTGACGGCTACCACCGCCGTCTCGAGGCCACATCGACATGCGCGCCGGGGCGTCCCTATTATAAGGGGTGGGAAGTGTTACGTACTAGACGTGCGCGAGTCCCCAATTTTCCCGAGTGGGCATTTCTGTTGTTACAAAAACAGCCCACCGAGTCGCGGAGACCGCGAAATTCACTCCGTCAGCCGAGGGCAAAGTGGCCAACTGCCCCGCCCTCAGTGGATATTCCCAAACCTTCCGACAGCTTTGACCACTCTCGCGAGCCTACGATCAGAAGTGTCACAAACTTTCGGTCGACTTCTCAACGCATCACGACGAATCTGGATTTATAAAGATGCATTTCACATCTTCACCGTCGATTTTCGAAGACTCCTGACTTCTTGACGGAACTTCTCAAATCGGACCACTCACGACGCGACTCCGCACGAGTTTCTCAACAATCAAGCCAAAGACCTTGACTATGCTTCATTCGTTACTCGACAATTGTATATATATGTTCGATCATTTCGACACTTGTCATTGAAATACACTTACCACTAATTCTAAATTTCCCAAGTCTCCCAAAACCTATGTAGTATTTTTCCACGCATTTTCTACCTGTTCAAAATGTACGCTCCGTTCAGCGCAACACTATGGCGCTTATGGACAAGTGGGTGCCGGAAGTGTATTTGTACAAAGTGAGTATCGTTGTTAATACGTGCGAGAAATGGCCAGGAGAAAACTCGGAGGCCGAAACAGTGGGTATAGTGGAATGAGGCCGCCGTCCTTGCGATGCAAGTGTCCCTTTTCGCAGACGAACGTCGCGTGCGACGAGGTCATGCCGAGACGCACCAATTGCGCCACGGTAACTGTTGGCAAAATGAGTTGTCCTCCGAGGTGCCAAGTCAGGATCCGGGCCGCTCCACGTAGATCCGCGGAGGCCTTGGGGACCGGTGGTCCCTTTGTGGTCAGCATGCCATCGCCCTCTCGACGGTCCATGGTCCCTGGCAGGCGGTCCGGAGCCGGCAGTCGGAGTCGGGCACTTCGGTCTGCGGACGCGATCCACATCACGCGCACGTGGATGTTCCCCTTTGTGACCAATCCCACCCGCACTCGGCGAAGCAATCACAGTGCCCAAGCGCCACTCGCAAGCCGCAACGGCCTCCGTCGGCCCGCCCTGGGCGTCGCGCGGCGTTTCGAGTGTGGCTTTTATTCCCAGGCGTTCGTGCCACACACAATTGGGCTATCTGCCGCTGAGAACTGTGTTGCGAATTGCGCTGGACTACTCTGCTTGGNGATCTGCGGTGCTATCGGGCCAATACTGGGCCGATTCTTGTTCGCAGGTGAGGCAATTCCCTACCGAGCACCTGGTGGTTGTATGATTCCCTCCGTGGTTGCGCGTTGACACCTTCGTGTCACATTCCGTTGTTGGCAGTCCTCGCGTCGAGTCTGGGGCGTCATGGCGAGTCTAGGTGAAGTGAACGGGGCGACCCGACCTTCGAACGGCACCAACGGGACCAACGGGACCAACGGGGTTTGCAAGGATGACACGGCCCCGCCAGTGAACGTTTCGACACTCGATGAGCTTCACTTGCTGCAGAAGAAGAAGTCGACACCGACCACTCCTAGGGAGGGCACGGCCACCGAGGACGAGGCGTCCAAGGCCAAGCTCGAGTCCATCAGGTACAGGAGTCTTCCTCGGCGGCTTGTGGCTTGCGACATCAGCGTGGCATGAGTTTTCCCTGAATCTCAAAGCATAACCTTTTGCCCCCTTTGATCAATTCTACTACTTTCTTCTCCCTTCCTCACCGCAGTGCATCGTTGGCATCCTTCTCTCGTGAAACCGGGCCTCGAATTGTGAGGGGCGATCCGGCGAAGACGGGCAAGGGCCAGAAGGCTCCACCCGCGAAAGTGGTCGCTCCTTCGAAGCCGTGCGTCAGCGACAGCGCTCTCAAGCTGACGCATGTTCTGTACAACCTTTCCCCGGGTGGTGAGCAGATCTTCATTCCCGTCCTCGCCTTGGAGCTGCCGGAAGGCATGTATTTGAAATCCTGACGCGTGTTCTGCGTCTGTGATTGCCCAACAGAGCTGTACGAGCAAGCCATCAGGTATGAGAAGGGATCATACATCACGAGTACGGGGGCGCTCGCGACGTTGTCTGGCGCCAAGACGGGGCGTTCACCTAAGGACAAGAGGGTAGTGCGTGAGGAGACGTCGGAGAACGACCTGTGGTGGGGCAAGTGAGTTATCTGGCCCTGCGTGCATCGTCGGCATCGCAGCTCACTGGAATCATCTGCGTCCGTTCGCACAAGTTGACTCTGATCTGTTTCCTCTTTCTGGCACTCTCTCCAACCGCAGGGGCTCGCCCAACATTGAGATGGACGAGGAGACTTTCCTCATCAACCGAGAACGCGCAGTTGACTACCTAAACTCGTTGGATAAGGTGAGCTTCAGATTCACACACGCAAGAGGAAAAGTTCAAATGTTGAAAATGATTACAGATGCACTGTCGCGTACCAACCGCTCTGCGCTTGTCGACCATGCAGGTGTATGTCAACGACCAGTTTTTGAACTGGGATACGCAGCACAGGCTGAAAGTCCGCATCATCACTGCCCGTGCCTACCACGCCCTCTTCATGCACAACATGTGAGGCTAAAACTTCGGCTAGAGGATGTATTGCCTCTTTCGTCCCGCACTTTGCCAAGTTGGTTTCTTACTTGACTCGTTACTTTCCATTTCCAACAATAGGTGCATTCGCCCAACGGCTGAAGAGCTGCAGAATTTTGGCAAGCCAGACTTCACAATCTACAACGCTGGCCAGTTCCCTTGCAACCGCTTCACTCATTACATGACGTCGTCCACAAGTATCGACCTGAACCTCAAGCGCAGGGAGATGGTCATTCTAGGCACTCAGTATGCCGGAGAGATGAAGAAGGGTCTCTTCTCGGTCATGCACTACTTGATGCCCAAGCAGGGTGTTCTCTCCCTGCACTCTGGCTGTAACATGGGGAAGGAAGGTGACGTGGCGCTTTTCTTCGGCCTCTCTGGTGAGTATGGTCTCTGGTATGCACGTCGTCCATGGCTGGACGTCTCATGCTTTTGCGGAAAGTACTGATGCTTTCTGCGTTGGGCGATGACGCAGGCACTGGCAAAACCACCCTGTCGACCGACCACAACCGGTACCTGATTGGTGACGATGAACACTGCTGGACTGACAATGGCGTATCCAACATCGAGGGCGGATGCTACGCCAAGTGCATTGACTTGTCTCCGGAGAAGGAGCCAGACATCTTCAATGCCATCAAGTTCGGGGCAGGTTGGAAAGCAGTACCTTGTGTGGACCACTGAGAGACACCATTGGGCCCAAGACTTCAACTGCTCATCCATTTGTTCCTTACTTTGCAGTTTTGGAGAACGTTGTCTTTGATGAGCACACTCGGGAGGTGGATTACTCGGACAAGTCTGTGACAGGTACGCCCGCGAACTAGATTGATATGCAGTAGACTTTGCATGTGTTGTGGGACGCAGCACTGATCAGTGCCTGCATGTCACTCTGGTGTTCCCTCATGCAGAGAACACCAGGGCGTCCTACCCGATCGAGTACATTCCGAATGCAAAGATCCCATGTGTGGGGCCGCACCCGAAGAACGTCATCCTCCTCGCCTGCGATGCCTTCGGTGTTCTCCCCCCCGTGAGCAAGCTGACACTGCCACAGACCATGTACCATTTCATCAGTGGCTACACCGCCCTCGTGGCCGGTACTGAAGAGGGAATCAAGGAACCTCAGGCCACGTTCTCAGCTTGCTTCGGGGCTGCATTCATCATGTGGCATCCCACCAAGTATGCGGGGATGCTTGCAGAGAAGATGTCGCAGCATGGAGCGACTGCCTGGCTCGTCAACACTGGCTGGTCTGGTGGCAGGTAATGTCATTCACCAAGCAGAGTTACTCTTGTGGTGTTTCCTGTTGATTTTCTCTTGCTGAAGCTGAAAGCAAGCCTCCAAATCCACTGCAGCTATGGCGTTGGGCAGCGCATGAAGCTGGCGCATACCAGGAGAATCATTGATGCCATTCATGATGGATCTCTGCTTGCTGCCAACTACACGCCGACCCCTATCTTCAATCTCCTGGTACCAGATGTTGTTCAAGGTGTTCCAACTGAGATCCTTCAGCCCCAAAACATGGTGAGCTGGCCAGGCTGTCAGAGCACTTCCATCTGATTTTGGGTCCAGAAATCAGTTGCTGACATGCTTTTTTGTGTACCTGTGGCCAGTGGAAGGACAAGGATGCGTATGACAACACACTTCAGAAGCTGGCCAAGCTCTTTGTTTCCAACTTTGAGAAGTTTGCGGATCACTCCGTAGGTGATGGCAGTCTCACAGCCGAGATCCTGGCTGCTGGCCCCAAGCTAGAATAGCCAGGAAGACACCGCTGGGACAAGTCAACGGAGCACATGTAAAAGATGTACAGAGTGTGAGTGGCTACCTCCAGCCATTTTGTCCCGGCCTGCAGATCCAGTGACCAGCTGCAGCAGTGAGGTGTGCCTGTTTGCAATTTCTCCTTTTCTTGTGTATTCTTGTTCATCTTTCATAAACTTCCGTTGCTTCACGTAAGAAAAACTACAATGAGGGTTCTGGGGTATGGGGCTGGTTGATGCACAAGCCATCTTGGTAGCGAGAATCACTCTGGCTTGTAGAAGCTATGTGCTTGGAATTTTCGATTTGAAACATGCTCAAGTGGATAGTGTCATGGGTGATAGTACCCACATGCTCCATTACACCAAAACCTTTGATTGCCAAACACTTCCATTGGCTCAACCCAACATTCTGTGGACAGTTCCTTTCCTGTTCTATCCTTAACATCTCTCAGCATTCTCGTGCAAAATCATAATGCCATGGCTTTCTTCCTGGTTTCCACTACGGGGTTGCTCTCACCACCATCTCCACCACTTCATTGTCAAAGCTACTGTCTGTCAAATGGTACAGAAGAGCTGCTTTACAGCATGCAAATCATGGCTCTTCAAAAGCTGCTTTCAGTGGGCTGTTTCAGACACGACTTCTTTGCTGCTTCCGACGGGTGTCTTAGCTGAACCGGTCTGTTCTGAAGCATGCCAGTGAGTTTAGGGTAAATTTCACTTTCCATTCTAAAAGCTGAATACTATGGACTGTCGACGATTTGTACGATGAATTCCAATTATGTGTATGTACTGTGCACGCCTCAATCTCGTGGTGTATCCTCTTCAAATGACTATCCAACTCATGCAGCTCATACCTGCTGCTGAGAGGAAAAACCTCAAGTATTCCTCGCTTTCTGTTTCACTTGGTGTCCCAAGTTTTCAATTTTCATTTGCATGACTTGCCTTCTACCTGTGGACTAACCTTGTTTCCATCTCATGTCACATTTGGTATCGGAGGAGCAACACTCGAGGGGCATACATTTTCATGTGTAACTATTCAATCCATGACTCCTTACATCTTGCTGTGGCGGCGGTATCTTGAAGCTCACGCACCCGGTGACGAGCACAATAGTGGGGGCCACTTTGACACTGGACAAGCATTGGTTTATTGAGACGGAGGGTCCTGAGGAGTAGCAGTCGCGGAAATAAATGTGTTGCAATGACCAGCATCGTCCCTGACAATGTCGAAATTGTGAGAAACAATGCTAGCCAGTGCAACGCCGTCTACAGACGTTGCATTCCCCGTAAAGGGTATACACCCGGTCGGTCCACTTGAGCCAATTATGTAGAACCAACATTCGTGCACTGAAGCTGTTACCTATGTGTATGAATCAATCTGTAGAGAGTTCAGCTTTGCTGGAAAAAATCTCTTTGACCAAGATGATGTGTTCAAAGTTTCCGGGAAGTCAGGTACTTACGATTTTAGGCATGGCCAAAACAGAATTGTGACTTGAGGTGTTCGACATGTGAGGGACAATGTGAACCCAATAGGAATTCTTAACAATTGAGAGCCACATGAGGGGCACCGCCGCCAGGTGTTGGTTTGGTGCACAGAACTGCTAACATTGTAACATTCAAGCATGATCGTCGTTCTCCCTGCTCAGGTGCCAATGCCTCTGCCATTCACTTAGCCATTGCCCATGGGCCCACAAATAACTCTCATGACTCTCTTGCTTTTGATACTTGGTTAGTTGCTCACGACTGGATGACATGCCCACATAAAATTTTGGATGATGTGGATGGGTTTTTGCATTCCTGGTTGGCTTGTGGCAGTATGTGGCTAGATGCCGGGTGCTGATCGTGCTGGGATCATGCTGCCGGATTTTTCTGGCAGCAGCCGCTCTTGGTTCATTCCGAGAGGGCTGGCCCGACCTCAGGGGTGGCGGCCACACCTTCAGCGTTGTGCTCGAGGTGGGGCTCGCTCACCGTGCCTAAGCCATGCTCCACCCAAACACTCATTGCTAATTTCTTGTTCTAAGTGAGCTTCTGTTGGTTTGTGTGGCTTCCACCCGTCACGACCGACACTGCTAGTTTACCGATATACCCACATCTGGGGTATATGGTGGAGGAGAGCGTGACGACACGACAGGCCTTCGGAGTGTCTCGATGTTGGTTTGTGTTGCTTCCACCCGTCACGACCGACACTGCTAGTTTACCGATATACCCACATCTGGGGTATATGGTGGAGGAGAGCGTGACGACACGACAGGCCTTCGGAGTGTCTCGATGTTGGTTTGTGTTGCTTCCACCCGTCACGACCGACACTGCTAGTTTACCAATATACCCACATCCCGGGTATATGGTGGAGGAGAGCGTGACGACACGACAGGCCTTCGGAGTGTCTCGATACTTCTCCAGCACGTACGACAGCGCCGGTGAGACGCGGTCGATGCGTTCCGGTAGCCCTGTGGGCTTGTCGGGAGCTAGGAGAGTTTTCTCGGTGGGTTGAGACCCGCGCACCCGGTGGACTATACCAGTGCGATGAGGAGACCCGATGGCTGATGTGGGGCTTCGGATGTTCGGAAAGCCGTCTGTGATGTCTGGACGTTGATTCCGAGATTTGTTTGGCACTACTCATATTTTCTCAGTGGTTGAGACCCGGGCACTCGGAGAGCTGTTCTGGTGCCTCGAGGAGACCACCTTTGTTGCTGTCATCGTGTATGCAGTGTGTTCTCCCTGTTGACTCATTTGGGTTCAGCAGGGGTGACAGGACCGGGTGCGGCTACCTGCCGGCGCCCTTATATAAGCCCGCTAGGGGCTCATTTGTAAACTCTCATTGTTCTTTCATATTCAGCATTCCAGACTTAGCCAAATTCTTGCTGTCTTGCATCGCACTCACACACACAGGTCATGTTCGTTTTTGCATGGGCCTGCATGCCCCAAAACATTTCCAATTTGGTATCAGAGCACAGGGGGGCGTGTGAGCAGCAGAAGCAGCAGCCATGGGCGGAACGCGAAGAGAACGCGCCACGTGGCGCCACGCCGATAGCAGCGTGAGGGAGCGCGAAACGACTGCAAGTGAACGCCACAGGGGTGGTGAGCCGCGAAAAGGAACAATAGCGACTGCGGCGGCAACAACAAAAGCAACAGCAACAGCAGCCAATGCAGCAGCGGCGGCAGCAGCAGCAGCAGGCAGCAGCGTCGGCAGCAGCAGCTGCATAGTGCAGCAGCAGCGTGTAGCAGCAGCAACAGCGGCGAAAGCAGCTACAGCATCGCATCAGCCGCTGCAGCAGCGGCGTCAGCAGCAGCAGCATGTAGCAGCAGCAGTAGCAGCTACTACAACAGCGGCGGCAGCAGCAACAGCGTACAGCAGCGACGGCAGCAGTAGCATCGTGCAGCAGGAGCAGCCGCGGTGGCGGCAGCAAGCAGCAGCAGCTGTTGCTGCGCAGAGTAGCAGCAGTAGTAGAAGCAGCAGCAGCAGCAGCAACCGCAGCTGCTGCACCTGCCGCTGCAGCTGCTGCTGCCGCTGCGAGGAGGGCCTCGTAGCCCTCCTTTGAGGGGGGGCCCTCTAAGGGGGCCTGTCGGCCCCGTTTGCATCCCCCCCTCTTTTTCTTCCCCTTCTCAACGAGGCCCTCGGAGGGCCCTGCCGAGCCCCTTCGAGGGGCCCTTCTGAGGGGGCCCGTCAGCCCCGTGGGTCCCCTCGGCCCGTCGGCCCCGTGGGTCCCCTCGGCCCCTTCGGCCCCGTCGGCCAACCGACGGAGGGGGCCGGGTCAGAGGGGCAGACACGACCCCCCCCCCTTTGCTCCCTCCTCCCCCCCACACCCACTCGCTCACTTGCTCGCTTAGCGAGCGAGCGGGCGTGCACGAGAGGGAGGGCCGGACAAGCCGGACACCCCCCCTCTCCTTATTTTCTCTGTTTGCCCACCTTACGGGCAATCGAGAAAAGGGGGACGGGCGAGTAACAAAAAATACGAAACTTGGTACGCCTGAAAGCGAGTGAAAAAAAAAGAGAAAGAAAAGAAAGCCAAGGGCTTAAGGCGAGCAGAGGGGAGAACTAGAAGAAAAAGGGGTGGAGGGTGAGGGCAAAAGAAAAAAAAAGGGGTGGAGGGTGAGGGCAAAAGAAAAAAAAAGGAACACGAGAGGGGGCTTGAGGGCTAGAGAATAACGAAAAAAAAGGAGAATCGTCCAACTACTGCCGCCACAACAGTAGCAACTCTCATACCCGCAATATCAGCATCAGGCAGTGGAGTGTTGACGACTACATGGTGCGACGGCTACGCGAGAGCTTGCAGTTTCGCCTTCTCCGTTGACAGCGGACTGTCGTCGGCGGCGATCTTCGCTTCGAGACGCGTCCTGGACTGGCGTCTTCCTGGGGCCCGTGGATTGGTGCACGCACTTCACCCCGTAGGATCAACGGCGGATTCGAGTCTTACTTTCTCTGAGGGCTACGTTGTCTACCGCTTGGCGCAGCAGCCACACCTGCAGCCGCCACCCCTTCTTGCTTTGGAGCAGTCTTTCCTCTATTAGTGGCTGCAACATTAGTGGTCGCAGTTAGTTAGACTACAGTCTTCGGGCGTGCTGTGGTGGTGCAGCTCGTCCCGTCTGGTCACGTTTGCTAACTCTGACACCGTGACCTCTAGGAGTGACAGTACCTACTGGCCTCATTCTCTCCCGTGGCTTGGTGTTTACCACCAGGAGTAGGTGCCCTTGGTACCTATCCATCGTCCAGCGCACGAGATGAGTGCGCGGACATCTGAGCAGGCGCCCTGCGCGTTCGCCTGTTACTACTGTGGTGATGGACATCATGGTTGGCGTCGCTGTTGGTCGCGCCCTCCCGGCTCGCATCCACCTTGGCTACATCCTCGGCCGAGCCTGCGTCCTCCACAGCATACGGATCTGCCGGTGTTGGTAGATCCCCTAGCTGGACCTCTGGCGAGCATATTCGCCAAGATCCACGGCCTCCGGCAGACGGTGCAGTGGCTTTGTGACCTCGTCGTCACTAAGCGTGCTTCTGCTACTCGTTTTTTGACGGCATCTTCGATCACATCTCCTCCATCCTCTCCTCCTTCCTCATTGGATGGTGTACCTTCAGCTCCACCTGCCAGCGAGTCCCAGGCTACCACCATCTTGTCGATCCTCCACTCTGCTGCGATCACGACGCCATGTCCCGGTGACATGTCTTCATTCAGTCGTTCCAGTCGAGTGACTCCGCGACGTCGGCGTCAGCGCTCCCCACGGCGTGCTTGCGTCGGTTTTGATACATCCTTCACCTCCTCGGCCTCTGTTACTCTACTTGTCGAGGGGGAGTGTGGTCACTGCGCATTGCCTGATGTGACTGTAGCAACAGGATCCGCACTCGCGCCGGGTCGTGCTGCCCGAGCGCCAGCTCAGGCAGACTCAGATGATACGGTGACAGCACATGGCGTGGAGTGTGACCCTGACATGGCGTTCATGGTGGAGAGTTTCCTTTCATCGTCCAGGTTGGATCCAGATCTTCCACAGGAGCAGGTGACATCAGGAGGAGCGCAGGCACGGCGTCCTTGGGCGGTGGCACTTGCGGCTCCGACCGGTGGAGGCCCAGCGGCGACACAGGAGTCCCGTATGGATCGGGATGCATCCACCAGACTTTTGGGTGTGTGTAGCAGGCTCATAGCAATCCGGCGGAGGTTGCAGGGCTTGAGACATGTATGTCATCGAGTTCGAAATCTATGCTAAGGCAGGAGCCAGACGTTCTACAGCAACAGGTTGCACCAGGAGGAGTGCAGGTGACCACATGGGCGGTGCCACTCGCGACTCCGACCGGTGGCGGCCAGGCGGTGGCACAGGAGTATTGTGTAGATCGAGATGCTCCACACGGATCTACGGGGGCGTTGGCGCACGAGATTCACACCAGTACGATGGCAGTCGCAGTGCATGAGCAGGGTCGATAGGTTGGCCTTTTGGAGGTTGAGGCATTCTTGAGAGCAACAGTTCTGAGAGGTGTCATTGGGACACGTGCTGCAGCAGACTCAGCAGGCTTCATCGTGTCATCTGCGCTACCTGAGCACCAGCTTCAGCGTGAGGAGTCACCTATGTTCCCTGAGTCTACGTTCCGTGCACAGGAGGGAGCACAGACACACATGACGGAGTCAGATGGTGATCTTCACTCCTTTATTGAGCAGGTGGCAGTGACCAGCCTTCCCGGCGAGACATTGCGTGAGCGCCAGCTGCGCTTGTTGGACGCCTTGATGGGCATTGTCGAGCCGGAGCCTTGCACACCTGTGTTCATTACGGCTGCAGTCGAGGATACTGGAGCAGATTCATACATGCAGATGGTGTCACTTCGTCAGCACGAGCTGAGTTCTACCCCCTCGGTTTCACCTGTTGGTGACCCTACCAATCACATCAACGCCGAGAGTGTCAGTACCTGCACAGACGGCATTTCTACATGCTCCACGGACTCTGACGACTCATCCTTTTCCTTCTCTCTCGGCATGCGACCTCTCACTCCTCGTGTGACAGACACGCGTTGTGATGTGGATGCGACACTTGTAGCTGCATGCGATGTTCCAGCGTCTCAGCACATTGCGAGCTTGGTTGTCCCCCAGGAGGATACAGCAGCACCAGTTCTATCGTCTTCAGCAGCAGAGATGCAGATGGCGCTGTACTCACGAGTTATGCAGTCTGCATGTGCAGCATCCAGTGAGGCAGAGTTTATCCTACACCAGGTCGACATGGGCCACCTCGACATGTCCGAGACAGATTATGCTGATCTGCAAGAGCGTGTAGTCATGCTACAGTAGGAGATGATGGCAGCGCATGAGCGATTCTCAGAGGAGGGGAGCATCACTGCTATCGGCAGGGGCCTTCTGCCAGCAGCATTTGGTACACCTTTACCGAGGGAGGATCTTGTACCAGCTTTGAGTGTGACGTCTGTTGGAGACACTGTCACAGGAGAGGTGAGCGTACCTTCGGCTCCCACCATCCTAGCTCCTGTTGACCCAGTTATCGCTCCTCCTCCTTCTACTGCCGTCACTCACCTTCATCCACCCAACTCACCTGCCCCATCGTCATCTTCATCCACGAGTGGTGATCCGGTTCGTCGCTCCAGCTCTCCTCTTCTGGTAGTACACCCTCGTGCCTCAGGATGTGCTATCCCATATCGGAGGCCAGCTCCGCCACTTCATCCACGCACGCGTGCTGCTCGCCCATTCCCTTTCCTTTGGCATACACAGATGCATCGCGGTAGGGCGGAGATTGGTGAGACAGTGAGTTGGGACCCTTGGCAGTCACGCAAGGACTGGTATACCCAGGTGATGCAACTGCGACGTGAGGAGTCATAGCCAGAGACACCACTTCGTCTTTGAGGGAGGGAGTCGACTTGCTGGTGACAGGGGGAGCTATCTCTGCATGATGGATACACCACATGACTCATCGCCCATGTTCTGTTCAGCTACGACACCAGCATCTCCATCGAGGACATCGCTGCCAGGTTCATCTGCCCAGGGGGAGTGTTGTGTGGACCTCGACCTGACGTGACGTCATGGGATATGCATGGCGAGGTCCATCCTCTGTTGTGAGCATCTACATCATCTTGCATGTGGCTCATGCTACGTGCCTGCACAGCTGCATGTAGATGGTAGCACCCTGTTGGTCGAGACCCGATCACTTGGTGCGTTGTACCAATGTCACGAGGAGACCATGTGATCGTGTGTCTTGGTGTGTGGCTATACTATGTGTGGCATGTGCATGTGAGCTGTTGGTCGAGACCCGGACACGTGGTGCGTTGCACCCGTGTTACAAGGAGATCCTCCTACGATCCTGTGTTTGGATGATGATACTATTGTGTTAGATTGCTCGTAGCGGTCGAGACCTGGGCCCTGGTACCGCCAGTGTCACGAGGAGACCATTGTGTCCTCTGACATGTGTATGACATGTGTATGTGCATTACACTGGTTTGTGTGCATGTGCATCACTCCTCCCATGGTCGAGACCCAGACACTTGGTGGGTTGTGCCAGTGTCCAGGGAGACCCTAGATGGATAGCAGATGAGTGTGTGTGCATGTCTGTGTGAGTTGACTCATGCATGTTATGGCTTGCCATACATTGTTGTTCCATGCCTTCGTTCATTCGTTCTGGTGTGGACGGCTATGTCAGCCAGGAGGAGTGTTGGTTTGTGTGGCTTCCACCCGTCACGACCGACACTGCTAGTTTACCGATATACCCACATCTGGGGTATATGGTGGAGGAGAGCGTGACGACACGACAGGCCTTCGGAGTGTCTCGAT
>SZWC01006578.1:112259-138804 GCA_023375785.1 Penium margaritaceum
TCTCTCTCTCTCTCTCTCTCTCTCTCTCTCTCTCCATCCCCCTCTCCCTCTCCCACAGCAAGTCAGCCACAGAGCATTGCAGTAGCCAATTGAGGGAAGAAGGGACAGAAGTGTGTGCTAAGGGCAGAAGCAGGCGGCCCTGGTGGGCAGTGGCAATGGAACATATGTCCACGGCTACATATCTGGTGGTGTCCATTGGTACGCGGAGTGCCATCAGCCCCTTGACTGGGGCAAGATCATGCTTGGCCTGCAAGCGGCCCACGTGCATTGAACCACTTCTAGCACCACGCAGGAGAGCCGTGCCATGGTGATAGCAGGAGCTGAACTTGCCGACTTCCCTTGTCTCCACCTCGAGTAGTAATGACCAACATCCCCTGGATGGCACCATCATGGAGCTACGTCAGCTACTGGCACTGTGCATTCAAGGTGGTGCAATTATGTTGGCACAACCAAGTGGTTTACAATCAGTGTTTCCTGTTTTTTTTGTTGCCTGTAATGATGCTTATTAGGGAGTTCGATCCATATGTGATCAGGATGAGCTAGAGCCCTCTTCTGAGAATTCAGTAGTGACCAAGTGCTCTCTTGCCCTTTCTTCGGCGATGAAAAAATGTCATCACACAAGTGCCACATAGGTCATTGTCCCATATGCCAATCATCGCATGACCTCTCATTGCCAGGAAGTTTTCATCCTCGTTTGTGTTAGGTTGTTTTGGTCTGTCCGCGCAGGGTCATGGGAGACCCTGTCCACAGGGTTGGGACTATTTCCATGATGGGCCCTCAGGCTCCAAGCTCAGCTTTTACGTGCTCGATGTCCCTGTTTTCAAGCTCAGCTTGCTTGGTGTTTGAGCCTGTACAAGGATGGATCTTACTGTTGAGTACTCAGGTAATCCTGCCACAACATATGGTCATAAGATTCATGATGTAGCACTCCGTGAATCCGTCATGGATTATTTGTGCCAAGTCACTCAATGTGCTCCCTCTATCTTCTCTCATCCATCATCTTGTGTTACTAGCGTGCTATCGCCTGAGAAGTTTTGCTTGCTGAATCAAAATATGTGTCATGTGAGCACAGAAACTGTGTGAGCTCATCCGGAAACATCCTATGCTCGGTTTGGATGGGGAGTCCTTCATGAAGCTTCCAAATACCAGTTTTCTCTTCTGTGTTCAGGATAAGATGCATCGTTGCACCTACCCTGAGTCCACCTCCCAGATTCTACTCCCGCTTGAGCTGATCTGCTCAGTCCCGTCCGAGTCAAGTCCATGTCGGCCCGCGATTGGTACGTCCTCACCTTCACCAACAGTTTTACCCAGGTGCGGTGCGTCTACAGCGTTCGCCACAAAAGCAATGCCGCACTAGCGGTTCACCTGTGGCTGATTATGGCAGAGAGTAAGTCTTGATATACTCTCCATACGTTCTGATTGGATCGGGGTGGATAGTTCCTTCACGAGATGGACACATTCTTCAGGGAGCATGGAGTCTTTCACCATCTTTCCACCCTAGCCATTGCCAAGGAGAATGGTGTGAGAGAACTTGAACTGCAACATGGAGGATGCGGTCCCCATCATACGAGTGGAGTACGGTCTCTCAAATTTCTTTGCATTTGAAGGCTTCCCCTACAAGATGTGGAATACAGACTGCCTCCTCCACGATCATGCAATTTTCACACACTCTGGTTTGGCCATTCTGCCAACCTCTGGCTCGCATTTCTTGTGTATCATACACTGAGGACCAGCAAGGCTCCAATGTCATCTAAAAAAAAATGCATGTGTACCTTCCTTGGTGTTGCACCATGGTCGAGGACCTGGCGCTTCTATGACCTTGCCCGTAAACGCACTGTCCAGTATTGAATAGCCATTTTCTTTGAGGCTTTCACTTACTGGGATATGTGCCCCATGCTCTCTTTGGCCATCAACCATGATCTTGCTAGATAAGCAGGCCCCTTCTTCGCTGATGTAGGAAGGTTCAAGAATTCTTTGTCCCTTGTGGGGGCATGACCCCTGGATCCGTTGTAGGATGATCCATCTATGCTATGTGACCTGTGAGATAAGAGCCGTAGGTACACCATGTGGGTGACTGGTTAACTCCGTCATTTTGTTCATTCGGAAAAGTGGGAGATCATGAGTTCGATCCTGGCTCCATGCACATCTTGGTTGTAAGGAGATGTAAGGAAGGAAGTTCATAGCTTCTTGGAAGCTACTTGGTTGTTCTGCCACCTTGACACTTGGATGCTTATGTGTGAAGCCCACAATGCAAGTACTCAGTGACGTGGCTGGCTCAAGCCACTGCTCAGGAATGTGCTTTTCAGTTGTGATACTGGACATACATCTATGAAAGGGCTTGTCTTGGATTCTGATCTGTTAATATTGCTTGATGATCTCTTATGTATTGACGACTTGAGCTCTTTTTGAGATTTAATGCTAAGGCTTCAGTACTCTAGAAGGTGACGTGCATGCCTGATTAAGTCTGGGGTGCACAACAAACACACATAAAGGAAGAAGGTGTAACAACCTTTGCGAGATTTTCTTCTTCACAACTTCTATGCCATTTTTTTTTAGCTCAATAGCAAACAGCTCCCACCTGTGTGGATTCCCGACGGATGGGGGAGTTTGGGCTGGTGGATGGGTATGTCCAAGCCTCCCACCTGATGCCGACCCAGCCATTGTGGCAGTTGGGCCTGCAGTCACTCATATGTTTGTGCATGTGTCACTCCTTGCGGTTACACCTATGCCTATGCCTTTGTCGGTCCCCGCAGTCACTCATGGGCCTGCACCTGCGTCCATACCTACTGCCTCCCTTGCATATGTCCCTGAGATGGCTCCATGTCCTGCACCGGTGCCTGTATCTCCTTAGCCCAAGGTTGCACCCACCCCCAGCTCCTAGTTCTCCGCCTGCCTGCAATCCTACCTGCATTCTCCCACCATCGCCCCTAGTTTCTGCATCTCTTCTGTCCTCTGCATCCACGTCTGGCTCCCTTCCTGGTCCCCAGCTTGAGGTGAGCACCTTGTTCACCTTCGAGCTCAGTGGTCGCCTCCAATCGCTACCGTTTAGGGTCGAGCAGCTGGCTGTCTTGGCGCCTAGAGCGGTGACTCTAGAATGAAGGACCTCGGGCTTCACAGCCAGGTAGCATACACCCTAAAACAACCAGTGTGCCCTGTCGGCCGCGAGCTAATCTCATTCAAGTTTTTGACTGCGTGCGATTCGGCGACCGACCTTGTCATGATCTAACCCACGCCATACACGTGTTTCCTCATCACCTTTCACAAACTTGCCTGATCCAGGCGCATTTAAAAAGGTGCTCTTGGCAGGCACAAAACTCTGGCATGCGGCTTATGAGGATGAGCTTTGCACCATCCGAAAGCACAATGTCTACGAGTTTGTTGACCTTCCGTCAAGACAGAACACTATAAAGGCCAAGTGGATTTTTTTTGTAAGAACTTGGAACCAGATGGCTCAGTGGACCACTAAAAGGCCGGCTTCACGGCAAAATGATTCTTACAGGTTGAGGGTGTTGAATTCACCGACACCTTTGCACCTGTTGGCTACATGACCAGAGCTTGTGCTCTGTTCAGCAGTGTGGCCGCACATGACTCGGAGTTGCACCAGATGAATTTGAATGATTCCTTCGTTTCTTCATTCCTTCCTTCAAGGTCTGACCCTTGCTCAAGGCATTGTATGGCTTCAAACAGAGGTTGCAATGCTGGAACTAGGAGATCACGGACACATTGTGACGTGCAGACTATGTACAGAGTGAGGCTCATCCGTCTGTCTTCCTCTGACAGAAGACTGAGAACTTCACAACCATCCTAGTCTATGTTGACGTCCTCATGATTTTGCTGTGGATGGACGCTGTGAAGGAGGCCAAGGCAGTCATCCAGACTTTCTGCAAGATGAAGGACCTTGGTCTTACAGCATTATTCCTTGGTATGGAGGTCGTGCGTGGAGACTCATGCTTCATCCAACACCTTGTGCCTGGATTTCAGGACAGTGGATCTCCTTGCTGTGGTTCCCACGGCTGCCCCTCCCTTACAATAGACGGGCGTGGAGCCTTGATGGTGGAAAATCCAATACAGCTAAGGGGAACAGTGGATTTTACCATGTGCTTGCGCATCATTGGCTCTTCCACGTACTTGACCAAGATCACCCGGTCTAAAGTTGCATTTTTCATCAACCTCCTCGTAAGGTTCTCACAGTGTCTACGAGCAAGAGCACTAAATGAGCTCCTGCCCCTCCCGCAGACGTGGTGCGGTACATAGTCTCCACAGTGTACCTTGAGCTCTCCTTCATGTGCAGTGCTCTGTGGTGTGTGAAAGATACACAGATAGCGGTTGGTCTTGGAGCCTTGAAAGGAGAATTTAGTGGCACTTCTGTGCCATGGCGTTGTGGCAAGTAGGGCTACATCATAAGTACCTCGTCAGAGGCAAATCATGTTGCACTGGGAACTGGGGCTCCTGAGACAGTGTGGTTACATCGCTTGTTTCGTGAGTTGCTTCATTTTGTGCCTTCGATCGTCTTGCGCTATGAAAACCAGAGTTCTCTCACCATTACGGAAAACTCTGATGCGTTCCATGCACGCATGAAGCACATTGCTGTTGAGCATCACTTTTTGCGACTTGGTGGAGTGCTAGATGATCTCTGTCAACTAGTTTGGCATAGTCCTGTAACGTGCTCACTTCCTGAGGAAGGCACTGGCATGCACAAGTACTGGGGTAACCATTTTCTTTATCATGCTTCGTCCTTTTCCTGAAGGTGCTTTAGAGTGGGTTGTGAATATGTACATTTTTTTGCACATCATTGTGTGATCGTGTCAGTTGTGCACAGGAGTATTATAATGTTATGGAGGAGTGTTGTAATGTGCACCATCTCCACTTGTGCACAGATGACTGTGACAATGAAGAAGTTTCCATGCTTGTGTATAGCCCTGACGTGGACCCAACTGGTTTCAAGGCGTCTTCGCATGGGTGTCCACCCATCCACAGCTATTGGGAACTTGTGAGGGCGTGTCATAGCGCGGCTTGGGCTCTAACTTGGACTTATGCAGCTTCTAAGATTTTCTCCGTGGACTAGCTATGAGCCTGCTTTGCATGGTTTTGCATTTTTTGGCCACTTATTGATGCCAAACCAGGGCGTCTTGAGATTCTTCATCCATAGGATCAAATGGTTCCTCATTTTGATATGTGTGCATTGGGATATAGCCAAAACAGTGGGTTTAGGTTCGTTTTTGGGCAAAAAAATCTGTCGCGGTGCACACCTTGACTGGCGCACGTGAGAGCTATTTATGTTGTACACATATAAGCTGCCAATTTTTGGATTCTTTAAACATTATGCCTGTCTCCCTCACCAAATCCTTGTTCTCGCGTATGTCGTTCTTGTTAATGTGAGTGCTAACAAGGAAAATGTTACCACGTTAGCGGGAGAAATGCAATGAAGATTCCACACGTTCTCTCACAAAGATGACGGATTGTATTGTTATTGCTCGGTTTCTCACTGATTTTTTTTCCCTAGTGGTAGTGGTTTTAGTTATGGATTTGTTTACACAAAAGTGACCTCTTGAATCTTCCCATACGCATCTTAACAGGTGAGTGAAAGACATGGAGCTCTCAGACATCATGGTAGTGGTCACACAGTGCATTGCGTAGCCGGGGTGTCTCGTCTAGAGTGCAAGGGATTCTCCTGCACAGACAGTGTCTGCTGCACACAGCGTGGAATATCACTGAGTTTCCATGAGCTGCAGCTTGCCAACCATGTGTGCTAATACCGCGACAGCGGACAGTGAACGTAGATATGGTGAAATATACCAACATATGCTCATGGTCGATGTGGATGTGTGACTGGGTGCATGTGTATAACTGGGTTGCTGATCCCTCATGGACCACACATCCGGGTTTTCTTGGGGTGTGAGAAGACCGTCGTTAGCATGCTGCAAGTGGGTAAGGTTTGATCCCAGTGTGACCACCAAATCCAGCATGAGTGACTCGCGTGGGTGGTTCCATTGACCGGTACAATACACCATGCTCACTCACTTCACTCAGTTTTTCTCCGTTTATTTGAAAAAATGCTAAATTTTCCTCTCTCCAATCCATGTTGCGTGTGGTCCCTCACATTTGTTAATGTCTGTGAGCTACTCAATACACAGATAGGCTTTCTTGCTTCTACTACCTACTGGTATCAGAGCAGGAGAGAAAGTTCACATAGCAATAGGATGTTGACTTCTCATCAGCACTCTCAGTCCTACCTGTCACCGCCGTCGCCAACGCCGCAGCCTTCTTGCTGATCCATCAGCTGCACATTGGCACCATCCATTCTGGGCTCTGCTGTGACACAGTTGCAAGCTGACTCCAACCTCGAATGGCCATAGCCATAGTCGTGGACCCATAGCATCACCGTCCAAGCCATGCACCATCCTCCCTGTCCATCATGTCCCTGTCCATCTGCAGTGGCAGCACCTAACAACTTCAACCGGCATCCACACTGAGTACCAGCGTGAACAGCTGGCAGAAGTTGACAGCAACCTGCATCGGCATCAAAATCAAGTACCAGCCTGAGCAGATGGAAGCCGCTGCCGGCAATTGCATCCACATCAACATGAAGATTCTGTCTGAGCAGCTGACACTAGTTGACAGCTCATAGAGGCGGCATGCAGCAGTAGTTGCCTAAGTCACCAACAACAGAAGCGGTGTTGATCAGTTTTTGGAGCACCAGGCGGTTGGTAACAGCTGGCATTAGCATCCTAAGTAGCCGCCATCCCTAACAGCTGTTAGCATCCGTCAAAAACAGCAATAGCAACTGCCACCTCTTGCGGCTGGCAGTATCTGTCAACAGAAGCAGTCAACAGGAGTGGCTGCCTGTGACATCAGCGGCAGCTGATCTCCTATTCATTGCGTATTGCATCCAGCAACATCCAGCAGCAATCGTCAGCCTTCAGCCAATGTCAGCGTTGATGTAAGCATCAAGAGTAGGCGTTAGTCGTAGCAACCAGTAGCAGCCGTCAGCCGCATCTTCACACTGGCAACTGGTTGCAACTGCCATCTCATTTTCAAGTGGAAGCACCTGCGCAAGCTGCTGCTGCATTTGAAGGCAACAAGGATTTTGGCAGGAGTAGCACAGTACGAATTGATGGGCATGAGGCTGCCAGAAAGTGACAAAAATAGGTTGCACAATGGAAATCATCTGGCACTAAAGTTACATAGAGAATGTTACAAAGGTTTCAACGCACTTTACAGAACTCAATTTGGAGTAAGTTTGAGTGAGATATGGGTTTTTTAAGTTTGGAGATCATTGGTTAGGTTCAAGTGATGACCTGAACACATTCAGCACCAAAGGCGGCAACGATCATTGACCAGACCAACAAAGAGAGAAATTCAAGGAGAAAATTCGGCTGTAATACCTTTAGGATAATTCATCCATTAAATTTTCAGGATTATTGGTCACGCAGGTTGTGGGAGAAATAATTCTCATGCATGACAATGTGACTGCCGCTCATCTCTCTAAGCTAGGAGTGTGCTAGAGGGTCAACTTTGGCAGAGTGCAACTCAGTTCTCCCTTGAGGCATGTAAGGGATTTTTGGAAAGCTTTGATTATTTGATTTCCAACACAAGAGTCAATTCAGACATTTACGTTCCCCGCAATCCTACATTCGCTTCCTTAATTTCTGTCTGTGCAACCTACAACTCCCTCTCACACACACTTGGTCCTGCTTAGGCGGCTCTTGGAGAGCTGGATCACCTCCCTGAGGGCTGTCTTAGTTTCCATCATTGGTATGAGAGCTAGAACAGTGCTTTACCTCATCCTTCAGGAATTCCTTGCACCATGTTGTGTGAGAGAGTCATTTGTGGCCTGAGCGTTGCACTACCATGGCGACATCCACTTTTGTGGTGGCCGGTGTTAACATCGCCAAGTTTGAAAGGAAGAACTTCTTCAATCGGAGTAACAACATGAAGATGGTGCTGATTGATAAGGGAATCTGGAGCTATGTGAATTAGGGGGAACCAAATCAGTCCTCTCTCAAACCTGGTGAGGGACGTACTTACCGCAAGAAGCGTGACCACGCCCTTGCCACCATCTACCTCTACCTTGCCAAATAGGAGCAATTCCTATTCCATGGCATCCTCATGCCAAAGGAGGTCTAAAAAAAGCACAATTCCACTTGTTTTTACAATTCAATCCTCATGAACATGCACTTGTGTTGTCGTTTTCACACTGTTAAGATGGATCGGTCCGGATCCATAATTCACTACATCAACATGCTGAAGTCTCTCTCTGACCAAATCGCTCAAATTCAGGACCATGTCAAGGAGTGTGTGCTCATGCTAACCATCTTCCTCGGCCTTCCTAGCAGCTACACCCCTCTCATTGTTGTCCTGGGCTAGCATGGCGACAAGCTCTCTCTTAATCATGTGGAGGAGAGCCTGCTGTTTGAGGAGGAGCGTCGCAAAGGAGATGAGTGAGAGGCTGACTGGACATTGCTCTCATCACCAACTCTGGTCATGGGGGTGGTGTTGCACCAACCAGGGACAATGGCGGAGGAGGGAAAAATAAGGTGGACCTTGCGGCTGGATTGGGAGGATGAAAGCAGTTTGACACTTCCTCGCATGTAGTGGATTAAGAGAGTGGATTCATGACCACCATACGGGTCTTGCACGTCTCCAAAAATACTACTTTGTTCTGGATCATCAACTTGAGAGCCACGCAGTACATGACATATTGTTGGGAGTGGTTAGTTATGTACACCACTATTGAACCTCGTCGGTTGTGCATGAGAGAAAATCATGTGAACATGGTGGTTTGAAAAGGTAAGATTGTCTTTTCAGGGCAAGCACATGGAAGTTCGGGTGAAGGAGGTGCTCCATCTTCCGATGCTGGTATCTAACGTCCTCTCCATTTCTTCTCTCATCTCCAAAGGCATGTAGGTTCACTTTGAGAAAATACATGGCTGGATACAAAAGTGATATGGGTAGATTGAGGGTGCGGATTACACTGAAATATTTGTACCTGTTGCAAAGTTCCTATCCATCTGAGCAATCATTGCTATTGCTACTGCTATGGAATGGGAGGTGCACCAAATGGATGTGACATCTACATTTCTGAATGGTGATCTTGAGGAGGATGTGTACATGGAATAGCTGGAGGGGTATGTGGTGGAGGGACTGGAAGATTTGGTGTGCAAGCTTGTGAAGGCCCGCTACGGCCTAAAGCAAGCACCGCAAGCATGGTACCACAAGATTCATGCGCAGATGGATGGCCTTAGATTTGTGTAGGGTTAAGCTGACCATGCAGTTTATGGGCACATGCAAGAGGCAAGCCAGGTTATCAACTTGCTTTACGTTTATTATCTTATCATTTCTTGTGACTCCAAGACTCTTTTGGACGATGTCAAGCAGTCCGGTAGTGCCAAGTTTGACGTGAAAGACATGGGAGAGCTAAGTTGCTACCTTGGCCTTCAGGTCAAGCACAACCGACAGCAGCAGACTTTGGAGTTGTTGCAGATCACGTACGTGAGTGACATCTTCAAGTGCTTCAACATGGCAGGTGCGCGCAAAACGCAATGCCACAGGAAGCTAAGGCTGGAACCAAATCCGGTTTGCAAATCTCAAACTAGATTCGGATTCGTGAGTACGAATCCAAGCCTGGATCCGGATTCGCGGATCTGAGACCCAGATTCACAAATCCACCTAGATTCGCGAATCCTCCGAATCCAATGGGAGAGTCTCACTAACCGTTGTTAGTGAGACCCGTCAACCATACTTCGAATCTGAATGCCCATACGAGTGAGGCGACCTTTATGTATGTTTTTCATTTTGACTATGGTCGTGGATGTACATTGTGGCAGTGGCACAGTTGTAAGTACTTGCAGCGTTGGCACTTTTATGGCACACCATGTGGCGACTTCCACGTAGTATTCTTTTTGCTTTGTTGGATACTGTGAATAGAGATACGAACACCAGTGATTTTTTGTGCAATCCCACTGAGATCGTTGATGGCGGACTTCTCGTGCAGCTAGACTCTGCACACTTGATTTCAAGGCTGGATTCTGAGCGTTACTGAAAGGCTTGGAGATATTCCAGGCCCAAAAGTGCAAAACTCCATCTTCCGAGCCCGACTGACTCTCACAGACGTGCCAGTGCTTGACTCCATACAAAACATATCTCCTTGAACTACAAGTGCAACTGTGATGGTTTTTGGATTCTTGCATGACAGGGACCAGTCAGACCACCCACGTGTCATGCGGCGTGACACGTGGGTGGTCCGACTGGTCCCTGTTGGCATGATTCATGCCAAGTCAGGAAGCCTTGCACACGCACGATTGGGGCCCAGTCGGCCCTGGCAGCAGCCATTTAGGGTTCCGGAGTTTCAAATCTCCGAAACTCCATATCGATGCTCCGGAACTTTAGCATTTTGGTGCATCCTCGTCGGCGGATGTGAACACCAAAGTATAGGAATTTCTTTGTATGCCCCATCCCCTCCCCCTTCCTAGGATTTGGCTGTGGATTCCCGAATCCCAAATAAGACCAAAACCTGGATCTGGATTCGTCAATCCGAATCCGGATTTGGGATTCTTGAACCAGATTCACAAATCCAAGGATTTGTGTGCAGCCTTACTAGAAGTGAAGCTAAGCATGAAACAAACTCTTCATGGCATGCAAGAGAGCAACCGCATGGAAGCAGTGCCATACCAAGCAACAGTTGGGAGTCTCATGTATGCAGCAGTTGGCACGCGCCTCGACATCAGTCAAGCAATAAGAGTGCTCAGAAAGTTTTCCACGAATTCAAGAGTGCTGCATTGGAAGGCAGTTAAGCGCATGCTGCACTACCCTGACAGCAGCACCAGCCTTTGCCTCACCTTCAACGGAAAAAAAAGGCCCATCCTCATTGACTATAGCAATGCAGATTGGGGAGGTGACCTGGACACAAAGAGGTCAACCAGAGGATTCTTGCTTCTTCTCATGGGAGGTGCTTTTAGTTGGAGGAGCAAGAAACAAGAGTTTGTCGCCGTATCCTCCACCAAAGTGGATAACATTGTCCAAAGTGACGTAGCCAAGGAATTCTTGTGGCTGCATGAACTACTGGCAAGCCTTGGGCAGCAATAGGCTGCAGCCACCACCATCTATTGTGACAGCATGAGCGCTATTGTTCTCACCAAGAACGACGAATATCACACCCGCACCAAGCTCATCGACTTGCGTTACAACTTCATCTTTGAGCTCGTGACAAAGCGAGTGGTGCTGATCAAGTTCTTTCCTTAAAAAATGATGTTGGTAAGCTTGCTAATCAAGCCTCTGGTAGTAAACCCCTTTCTGCAGCTCATGGAACAGTGCGCAGAGTACTTTTGTGATTTTCAGTCTCGCATATTGGGAGAATGATGGACATGAGGGTGCCAAAAAACAATGATAAAAAATAAATGTGAAGGATAGAGGATGTTGCAAAGGTTCTAGGACACTTTATGGAACTCAATTTGGATTCCGTTTGAGTGAGATATGGATTTCCAAAGTTTGGAGATCATGGGCCAGGTTCAAGTGATGACCAGAACACATTCAGCACCATAGGCGGCCAGGATTATCGACCAGGATGGCACAGAGCGGCCTTCAAGGAGAAAAGGCGGCTGGAAGACATTCAGGAGACTCCAGTTAATGAGTTATCAGGATTATTGGTTTTTCAGGATTTTCAGGATTGTGCAGGTCGTGGGAGACATAATAATCATGCAAGACAATGTGATTGCCACTCATCAAGTTAGGCAAGGAGTGTTCTAGAGGGTCAACTTTGACACAGTGTAACTCAACTCTCCCTTGGCCAAATGAGGAATGCAAGGTCTTCTTAGAAATCTGTAGTTATGTAGTTTCTTATTCAAGAGTAAAGTCAGACATTTGCATTCCATGCAATCCTACATTTGGTTCCGCAACTCCCTCTCACACATACACTTGGTCCTACCTAGGAGGCTCTTGGTGAGCCTGATCACCTCCCTGAGGGCTACACTAGTTTCCATCACCAATTGCTTTTGGCACTGGCGGTGTTGGCAGTGATAGCAGTCTCACAGGCAACATCAGTTCACAGCATTGCAACGGCTCCTGCTGTTTCTCACCTGCCACGCAGGCATTCCCGCCAGAGACATAGATGATTCCTACCTCACCTACAACCTCTTGGATGCAGAACCACCTTGACAATGAGCTTGCATACTACAAGTATCACCTCAAGAGCAAGTAGTGGGCACATCTTTGCCAAAGAAACCCCGGTTACTACCCAAGCAAAGACTACGATCTGGGAGGCGTATGTAGGTGAGGACTCCACAAACTACTGCGGTTGCCGAAGGGCTTTGGCCGGCTTTTCCACACAACAGGACGTGCCACCAATGAGCCACCACGCGATTACCAGCCTTTTCCAACACCTGTAAGCTCACCAAATGTCCTTAGGACTCGTCAGCAGTGTGAGTGGGCTGTAATAGGTGACAACACGGCTGGAGCACCTTCCAACGCTTCTGCTGCAGCATGTCCCTCCCCTGTCCTTGCATGCATGTCTCCTTAAGCTATTTTTTTCTCTACATCAAGTGCATCATCTTCACCCTCTATCATCTCCTCTGATCGGGGACTCTGGCACCATGCACTGCATGATTTTCTTGGTGTCTTATATGTCTCACTTGGGCTTGTTTGTTCAGTCTACTTCGTTCCCATCGGTTCCGACTAGTTGCTCTATGTTCAGGACGTTGGTGTTGTTGGCTTTTTCTGTCTGAGAGGGAGAGGGACCAGTTCATGCCAGATGTCTTTTCTGTCCCTGATCTGTCCCTTGCTGGTCTGATCTCGAGGTCAGCTTGCTGTCTGCGACCACCCTAGGAGATCAAGTCTGGACTTTGTGTCCAACTGTCGTGGTGGTACTGTCTTGTTGCAGTCTTATGGGCATGTTGTGATCCATGGTCACCGTTGCGATTGTTTGTTTTGTGTCCCATTTGCCTCTTCCCTTGTCTTCTACTAGTTTTGCTTTTGTTTATGTCGCACTGTCCTTGTCCTTCGACCAAACTCGTCTCCTAACTTTTGCCTCTGTCATATTCACACTGCTTCCATTGACAGCTTGGTGTGTTTCGTACGGCTCATGGCAATTTTTTGCATCGTTTGCTCCTCCGTACACCGCCGACTGCCTTTACTGTGCCTAAGACAAGATGCACAGATCGCCTTTCTCCACCTGAGAAAACCTCACTTTGCAACCTCTTGACCTTGTGCATGCGGATGACATGGGACCTCTTCCCAATGATTATCTTGGCAACCTTGGTGGCTATGTGCTTTGCCTCATGGATGATTTCCCTCACTTTTTGCTGGGTCTTTGCGTTGCACAAAAAGAGCAATGTGTGTGTGGTGATCAAAGAGTGGCTCCCTTGAGCTGAGCGTACCTGCCAGCGGTAACTTTGGGTCTTCCTATCTAACCATGGATGTGAGTTTTGTGGTCCCACCTCTCCTTTTCTCACCTCCCATGGGGTGCGTATGGAGTCTTCTACTCCTTCCACACACAGGCACAATGGTGTTTCTTAATGCTCGAACCTCACTCTTGCTAATAGTGTCCAGTGTTACAAGTGTGGCCTCTCCTCCCTCTCTGTTCTTGAAGCCATGCCTTACATGATGGGTGTGGAACGGCATACCCTACGACCCACTCTCTAGTGATGCCACCTTCTACGAGCGCTGGGTGAAAAGTCTCTCTGATCTTTGCGCTGAATGGGTCTGGGGCTGTTTCATTGCTCTGAGGCTCCCTGGTGACCTATAGGAAGGTAAGCTGTCCAGTCATGGCCGTCTCTGTGTTTTCCTTTTGGGCATCCATTGAGTCCAAAGCCTAACATTCTTGGGACTGTGCTCGTTTCCATGTCATCATGTCCCCTAATGCTCTCTTCTTTGGGTCTGTCTTTGCACCTGACCTAGATCATTTGGCCTCATTCAATACTCTTGCCCCTCTCTCTTCTTTGGGGGGAAGGCAGGTGCTCTCCTTTGGCCGTTCTTATGCCCTCCTCTAACCGGGACCACGATGCCTCCATCGTCTTGCAATCTGAGTCCTCACCTGAGTCCTTCAATTTTTTCCTTCCTCGTCGTCGCACCATCACTTGGAAGCTCTTGAGTATTTCTTTCTTCTCCAATGGCTCCCAAGTCTACCGACGCAGAGTCATTTCCGTCTCTTTCGTTTTCACATTTTTTCTTGGCACCTCCTGAGTCCCCCCTTTTCTCCCACTGGCTCCCAAGGCTCCTGTAGTTGAGTCCTCGCCCATTACCCATGCATCGATTGATTCTACCTTGCCACCTTCCGAGCCTTACACTCATGGCGTTGGATTCGAGCCCTTCCCTCTCACAGTGGTGTTGTGTCTGGAGAGTACCCTGGGTCTCACTACCACGACTGTGGACAGACTTGGCGATTGAATCATGCATCTCGGCACCACTCTTGGCTACTCACTGATTTCTGAGTTTCACAGTGCCATTGCCACCGCGGTCACTGGCTATCTTGCTTCGTGCTTTGCTGGTAGTGGTCTTTCCCCTTTGGGACCCGAGCCTACAAGTGCAAGTGATGCTCGTGTGGCCACATGTCACTCCCTCTGGGAGACCTCCATGCAAGGGGATCTCACTACTCTAGGTGAGCACGGAGTGTATGAGCTTATGGACCTGCTGTAAGTAATGGAGTCTTGCTAGCATGAGACACTAATCAAGCTTCCAGATAGTGGGATGTACACACAACTCCATGCATGTAGCGGGAGCAACACTTAGAAGCTCAAGAGATAAGCAAAGAGTTGAGTCAGTTGTGTCAATGGAGAGCGAGGAGTTAGCAACTGGTCGACCGGGCCACCCGCGCAAGGTTCTCGACGTGGGGCCCGGATGACAACCCGGGATCGAACGAGACTGGTCGGTAGCGTACCTCCAGTAGTTTCTCATACCTCGGTATAAACGAAGGTATGGTCCCGCAAGATCAGCAACCCAGTGCAATACCTCAACACTCCAACCTAATCATGCATACCAGAAACATAGATGCCCACATCAACCACACGCATATTTGGATGCATGTCTGTAAGGAAATGATACTCCAATCTTTGCTAGGAAGAGGCTACATACATCATCCTGAAAACAACAATTCAGGTCTCAAGCACAATTGAACATACCGCTAAAGGTGCCAATCTTGCACTCGGCTGAAACGCCAATGGTGCATGATCCATGATGTGTACGCCTTGGGCTTACTTAAGTACTGTCACCTACAGTGACAGCAGGTTTGTGTGCAAAGTCAAGAGGTCACTTGCGTGTCTTGCAACCAACACCTGCCACCTGGCCAGAAGGTTGTCTTTGCACACTGGATCTTTTGGTTCAAGCTAAAGCCCATACTTGTTGCGATCCCACCTGCCTCAACACCTACGACCCCATCTGGCCAAAGGCTTGTGCAAACACAATATGTTTCTCAGTTGGGAGGGTGGGAGTTTATGTCAATGACTTCCTCTACATTACCAGTTTCTTTATGTACCTTGCTACAGCGATGCACAACAACGTCGCATTCGTCGTCATTTACTTGGCGCAATTTTCTCGGCGTCCACGTGAGCATCAACTTGAGGTTGCCCCTATATGTGGTAAGCTACACACTCTACTATACAACTCGGACTGTGCTACAAAGAACACCCCTCACGCATCGTTCAATTGACACAACGGGGCACCCCACCAAACATGCAGGTGGGCTAGTAACTTAAGGGCCATGTTTCATTTGAATGCTCAAAATCATTCTCCTGGAAGAGAGGTGATCTTGTCGTCCATGGTCTTACTGAAGGCCACCTTAGTGACGGCTTTTGGACAGACCACAAGGATGTGCCTATCTATGGCATGACTAAGCCTAAGCAAATAGATCAATTTTGGGCACAGTAACCCTTCTACCCAATCTGCGAGGGGGTTGGCGACGCCCTGCCCAGCGACTTAAAAGATAAAACAGCCCTGCCCACTCGCTTCACCATGCTCAACCAGCGGCATGTGCCGCTGATCGAGCAAAGCGAGGTGGGGCATGTTTGACGCCCCTCGCGACTCTCACTCTCACGCGAGAATCGCGATCGAGCAATGAGCTTTTTGTTTTTTTTTTCTTCTACACACAAATCCCGTCGTTTGATTTAGGGTTTTGTATGTTTTGCGTGGGCAGAACCCACGCAAAAGATAATACCCTACATCAAACTAGGGGGTTTGTGTGTAGAAGAAAAAAACCAAACAAAACAAAAAACCAAAGAGCTCATCGCTCGATCGCGATCGAGCGAAAGCGTCCGTTTTCAAGATCGAGCAGATACGCTCATTTTGTTTCCCACTCGCAAACCCCAAAGGTTTCACATGCAAACCTTAGTCAAACCCTACCCCAAATTGCATTCGGGGTTTTAGGGTTTTGTTTTTGCACGGGTTCGCGGGGCCCAGCAGGTTCCCGTTCAATGCATGGGGGCTGCAATATTGTGGTATTTGGGTACCGCAGTACTCAATACCGCGGTACTAGTGTACCATGGTATTGAGTACCGCGGTATTCTACTTTGTTGGGAGGTTTGTACCAATACCGGTAACGCTCCCGCAGTAGGACCGGTAATACTAAATCACCGCGGTACTTACACTGTACCGCGGTACACGGTGTAATGCAGAAAACACAATTCATAACAATAAGTGTACCGTGGTACTCAGATAGACAAGCACTGCCCTTGTTACATTATCTAAAGTCTTACAACGACTGAGCAAAACAATTCTGCCGAGGATAGATGAAGTAAGAAGGCGATTGTAGACGTCGTATAAAAAAAGCAGTTTTGTCGAAGGGGTGGACTAAACTTCCCCGTAACTGCAAAATCTAGACATGAGAGAAATGTGACGCAGTATGAAGCATTTTCTATTGTGACTTGGATATCAATAAATGGCGAGGGTGGCTTTCCAAGGCATGCGAGGAGGGGGTATCTTTTTTACATCCCGTCAGGGATGGGCAACGCGTCGATCAGTTGAATGACGAAACCCGACCTCCGGCTTTGGTTTCAGTCTCGACGCCTTCCGAATCTCGTGCAGAATAGCTTTGTCATTTGTCACTTCAACCATTTCGGGGTCTCGTTTCTTCACCATTTCTCCTTCCTATTAATCAACTTCGGTACAACTATGACCTGATATCTGAAATCTGGTGGACATTGCGTTTGAACGAGCCATATCAAGCGAATATGGACACGTTTCTATTCGCGTGGATGATTTTTCAACATTACAGTGAGAAATTTATCTCAGTTCTCGTTTCCAAAATAGACAACTTTGATTTTCCATACATGTACATATGACAGAAATATGAATACTTTGCTCAAACTTTTGGATATGGAAAAAATGTCAAACTCTGGTCAATATTCTTTATCTACAATGAACATAACAGTACCACTGACTTGATTCGCAATGCATGAGTGACCTCATCAATGTGGACAACAATACGAAACCTTGTATGTTGTCCTCGTTAGCCAGCATTCGTCGTTGTCATTGTCACTAGTACATGTGTCTCGTTGGTTTTTCCTACCGCATTACCGTTTCATGTTCAATAGCGAACTATTGACGTCATCTGTACCGCGGTACCGTACCGCGGTACAGTCTCGCGGCATGGAAGAGGGGTACCTTGCCAGGTCAGTACCGGACCGTACCAGTTGTTTTTGTGTGTGTCGTACACAGCTTACGGTGACCCTCCGGCTCATGTCCATTCACGTGCAGATCCCTGAGATTGGCGACGGTGGCAGAAGGCTGGCGGTCGGCGGTGACGGGCGCCCAGAAGACTTCCGTATTTTTTAGATTCGTAGGCGTGCAACCTATGAGCACATAGGCGTGCAGCTTATCAGCACGTAGGCATGCAGCCTATCAGCATGTAGATCTCATCGATGCGGCCGTTCTGGTTCAAACGGCTCGTCGTTCTAACATGTCTGCAGGGAACTATGGCCAAAACTGTGTTTTTGCCACTGTTTTGTCTTGCTTTAAAATAGCGCCCTTGTGCGTCACGTGTGTGTGCACTAGGTCCGTGACGCTATTTAGCTTGCTCATACCTTAGTTTTCATCTCTCTCTTCTCAATTCAACATTTGCAGCTTCTGACACTTGTACTTGTGTCCCTAGCCTACCCCTTGCTGTTCTCACCTCCACCTGTGTGTGCTAGTGAGTTAGCTGGTCGGCTTGTACTGCCACGCCAGCGACAGCAGTGCTATGAAGCTGCCTTTCATGGTATCAGAGCAGCAAGCCAGTGCTCGTACATCTGCGTAGCAGAGACGCAGCAGCCGTAGTGACAGTGAGCGACCTCAGCCGTTGCCTTGAGGAGCAGTAGCAGCAACGCCCCCTGTCTCGGCGAGAGGTCCTGGGAGGACTCACCACCGTTCCCACTGTTTTTCTTAATACGTCCGCGACAGTTCCGCGGCCATTCCTTGGTAGCAGCAGCTGTTCCGCAAAAACTTCGCGGCGACGAAGTCTCCGTCGCGGATGCCGCAGCTCCGCAACCGCAACGGAACCCGCCGGTGGTGCCGCGGATCTGCCACGGTCGCACGCAGTGTTCCGAAGCCGTCACCCCGCGGTGACGGTACCGCGGCAGTTTCGTGTTGTTCTGCGGATCCGTGGCGTTCCGCCGCAGCAGCTCCGCGGCGATCCTGGAACACCACCGGCGGTGCTCCACTGTGCTGGGTGGTCGCGAGTCCGCGGCAATTCCGCGGCGACTCAGCGGAACGCACTGACGGGGTGCCCCGACAGTTCGGGACACTCCGCCGCGTTCCGCACCTTCGCGACCGCGGAGACTGTTCGCGGCACCCCGCCGTGCTCCGCGTCGACGCGACCGTGTTCAACCCGAGCGGATTCGTGGCAGTCCGAGGTGAACGTCCGTGGTGAAGTGTACCGTGGAGGGGGTCCGCGGAGGCATTCCATGTAGGTGTTTCGCGGAGGTGAGGTTCCGCGGAGGTAAGGTTCCGCGGTGAGGTGTTCTGCTACAACAACACAAAAAAAGGGGGGGGGGAAGGGGGGAACCGGCCGCCATGCCGAAGCTCACCCCCTCCAGCGCCCCTACCGATGCAGCTGCCGAGGGCAGCACCGTCAGCGGCCAACGTCGGCTGCCGCCATCGTTACCACAGCGGCAGCAGCAGCAGTAGTAGCAGCACCAGCACCAGCACCAGCAGCAACAGTAGCGACAGCAGCAGCCGTCGCTTCAGCAGCAGCAGCAGTGGCCGCCGAGCCCAACGACATTGGCGCGCCAAGTGCGCGCACTGGCGAACCTACAGGCCGAGAGCCGCAACACTTTGACAAAGCAGGTCGCTGAGCTGCAGGACCTGATCAGGGGCGTACTACCTAAGCAGCAGCAGGCCCAGCAGCAGTAGCAGCACCCGTCCGCGGACCCGAGCGAGGACCACCTCGCTCACGGCGGCAATGAAGATGAGGTTGCGGAGACCCTCTCCGACTCTAGCGAGGAGGGCGAGGAGGAGCTGCTGCGAGCACGCCTCATCCGCCTGGAGGCACGCCAGAGAGTGCGTGAGGCCAATACCGTCCTCCTGGGCACAAGATCCAGCACCGACGCCGGCTTGAGCTCATCTCGCCGCCCTCTGAGCTTTGAGGAGCTAGCTTTGTGTGCTTGCCTGGGCAAGGGGGTTGCCTCCTCTATGCCCGGTCCCACAATGGCATGAGCCGTTGCTCTGCCGACGGTCAAGCCACCCAAGTGGTTTGGGTCGGATCCGCCCATCTTCCGAACTGGGAACGACTTCAAGTCTTGGGAGCCGCGCTTTCACATGTGGGCCATGAGCGAGGGAGTTCTCGCCTACTACCTCACTCCCTACCAGGCGTCTGACCCCGTCCAGACGCAGATGGCGATCCGCGCCGCCTCCGGTCTGATGAAAGCCGCCCCAAACTTCACCAAAGACTTCAGTTGGTTCCTCGGCAATCCACTGACAGGCTCGGGAGTTGACCCTCGCGAGGCGTGGGCACTGGCCGTCACTCTGTTTGAGGGTGCCACCTTGGCCCTGACATCCCAGCGCCTTGCGGACTTCAACTCCCTTTGTCAGACTGCTTAGGAGTCCGCAGCTAACTATTGGCGCCGGGCGATTCAGCTGTACGAGGAGCTGGGAGACGATGCCCCTACGCAGTACTCCGCCCTCCAGATCATCCTATACGGCATCCACCCCGACTACGCGCGCGTCTTCAGCAACTTCGACCAAACTCTGCTTCGCGACTTAGCGAGCGACGGAACCTTGCTACGCTGGGCCACCCTCCACTTCCTGGAAGTCATTGGCATGGACGCCGCAAACCGCGCTCGCCGCAGCACCGCTTCAGCTGCAGATGCTGCCGCATCCTCCTCTACGCCATCTACAACAACAGCGGCTCTAGCAAAGGGAAAGAAGGGCCGCAAATCGTCAGGTGGTGGCTCCAGTGGTGGGACCAGCAGCGGCACTAGCACCAGTAGTGTTAGACGCAACAGCAGCAGCGGGAGCAGCAGCCGCAGCGGTGACAGCTACAACAGCAGTGGTAGCAGCGGCCCCGACAGCACGACGGGCCGCCGGCTCGTGTGCTTCAACTACAGGGGTGACCATCGCTACCCCGACTGCACTCGCCTGACAGGCCGCCCATTGGACTAGGCCAAGGTCACCCATGGACTACAGCAGACGCATGAGGCACGCATGCACCAGACGTCCGGTGCGACCGCCCGCTCGGCTGCCACTGCTGCAGCTGTCCCATAGGAGTCCGCCGCCACTGCAGGCCCCTCCGCGGATCCTCGCGACTAGGCGCTCGCCAAACGCGACAGGACGATCACTGAGCTGCACCAGCTTCTCATCCAATGCTCATCTCAGGGAGGTGCAAGTGAGTTGACTGAGTCGAGGGGTCCTAATGCCTGTGGACTGTCTGTGTCATTGCGTGATGATGTCTGTGGTGGTCTCCAGGCCCAGCCGTGTGCGCGTGACGGACCCGATGATGTGTCTTGGCTGCATGCTTCTCATGTGCGCTCCACTATTCGTCTTGTCGTGTCCGCCGATGAGCTTCCTGCTGCCACGCCTTGTTCCGTCACCAAGTGCCACGTTGCCCCTTGTACGCGTGTCACCGACGCCACCCGAGTCGTTGACTCTGGTGCCACCCATCACATGACGTGTCGTCGTAACGCCTTCGTCGTCTTACATCCTGTTGGCACTATTCGCTCTGTTCGCACTACAACTCGCCATGAGGTACCTGTCCAGGGTGTTGGGGTTGTGCGGTTCACCGGGCGTGTTGGTCCCGTATACATCTCCGACGTCCTCTTTGTCCCTGATCTAGAACTCACCCTGTTATCTGTAAGTGCTTGCACCAAAATGGGCCTGGGTGTCACGCACACAGCTGCCGATGCTCGCATCTTTGTGTGCGATACCGAGGATACTGTCCTCAGTGGGACGGTCATCGATGATCTATATCACGTCTCTGGGTCCTCTGCGAGTGCCCCCCCTGGACTCCGTCTCCCACTGCTCGTGTCTTCGTTGCTGGTGCTCTATCCCCCGAGCACCACCGTCTCCTGCATCGACGCCTTTGTCATGTGCACCTGGGGGCTGTCGACAGGCTGATTCGCACTCAGTCTGCTCTCAGTCTTGATGCGGCGTCCTTCGAGGCGCCGCCCACGACCGACTGCCTGGCCTGTGCTGAAGGCAAAATGCATCGGTCCACCTATCATGCGTCTGTCTCCAGGGCTCGTCGGCCCTTGGACCTTGCCCACTCCGACCTCATGGGTCCGCTCCCTGTCGAGTTTCAGGAGGACCGCGGTTGCTACGTCCTGACGTTGACTGATGACTTCACGCGCATGCGCTGGGTCTACAGTCTGCGTCAGAAGAGCGATGCCGCCATAGCGGTCCGCATTTGGCTGGCCATGGCCGAGCGCCAGTCTCCCCACCGCCTTCAGACCTTTTCCTCTGACCGCGGTGGCAAGTACCTCAGTGACATGGCTCGCTCATTCACCGAGCTAGGTGTCTTCCACATCCTCTCCGCTCCCGCCACCCCCTAGCAGAACGGTGTCTCAGAGCGTTAGAACTGCACCATGGAGGATGCGGTTCACACCATGCGCGCCGACAGCACTATGCCTGAGGCCTTTGCTTTCGAGGGCATGGCGTACATGACCTGTGTATAGAACCGCATTCCCCACGGCCCCCTCCCCGGTCACTGCACGCCCTACAAGCTGTGGTACGGGCGTCGCGCGGATCTGTGCCTGGCCCGTGTCTAGGGCTCCCTTGCCTGCGTCTTGTTCACACCGGAGCAGCAGGGGAGCAAGCTCTCTCCGCGAGACCACATCTGCGCCTTCGTCGGCGTCATCCCGTAGTCGAAGGCCTGGCGGTTCTGGGACCCGGAGCGCCGCCGCATCGTAGAGTCCCGCGACGCTCTCTTCTTCGAGCATCTCACCTTCCGCGACCTTACTCACATCCACGCTCTGCATGCTACTCATGTTCCTGGATATGCCGGACCCCGTAATGAGGGGAAGGCTCCTGTCACGGTTGGCACAGTGCCCCTGGCCAGTACGGTCACTCCATTGCCGACACCCCAGGGGCTGTCCCAAGAGACAGTGCCCACTGGCACTCCCAGCCTCGCCCCATCTGCAGCTCGCTCCTCTGCCCCCGACTCTCCGCCCTCGCCCGTGTCCGAGTCTGCGTCCAAGTCTGCCTCCGCGTCTGAGGCTTTGCCTCATCCTGCGCCTGCTTCCATGTCGGAGGCCCAGTCTGTCCCTGTGTCCGCATCCGTGTCTGGCTCCGAGCTGCCCCTTCCTCCAGCCGCGGACGCACCTGCGTCTGCCGTGGGCCCGTCCCCAGCTATTGAGACCACGCCAGCCTCGAGTGGCGCGCCTGCCGTGTAGTCCACACCGGCATGTGAGTCTGCTCCTACCCCGTCGGACTCCTACACACAGGCACCCGGCGGACATCTCCGCCCTCGCCCCATGCGCAGCGTCGTCAGCGGTGACCCGGGCACGAAGGCCCTCCGCCTGAGTGCCCACGACCTTACTGAGGTTCACCTTGGCTGTGCCACTGGTATGGCACTACTTGCTCATGAGCGCGGCCTTGCTCGTGACTCCGCTGAGTCCATGGTGACGGTCGACCCTCCCTCTGCAGCATATGTCCTGGTTACACGCAGTGCACCAATGCTGTCTCCCAATCCCACCAATCTGCCTGAGGCCTTGTCAGCCCCCGACGCTGAGTAGTGGCGCACTGCCTGCCAGGCTGAGCTTGATGCCATCCGAGAGCACGGCGTCTTTGAGCTGGTGGACTTGCCAAAGAACCGCAAGGCCATCAATGCCAAGTGGGTTCTACGTAAGAAGCTCAAGCCAGACGGCACTGTGGAGCGCTACAAAGAGTGCCTGACAGCAAAGGGCTTCTCTCAGGTCCCTGGTGTGGGCTACACCGAGACCTTTGCCCCTGTTGGGCCGATGACGACCACGATCACGCTGCTGAGCCAAGCGGTACAGCACGACTGGGAACTCCATCAGATGGATGTCAACAATGCTTTCCTGAACGGGGATCTTGAGGAGGAGATCTACATGGTCCAACCACCCGGCTTTGAGGATGGTACCGGTCGCGTGTACCGGCTGCGGAAGGCCTTGTATGGCCTGAAACAGTCACCTCGCTGCTGGAACCAAGAGATCACCAGTACGCTGAGACGCACTGGGTACGTTCAGAGTGATGCTGATCCATCCCTGTTAATCTCACAGTCCCCAGCACCGCTCGCTGCCATCCTCGTCTACGTGGACGATCTTCTGATCGTCTCGCCCGACCCGGGAGCAGTAAACGCTGCCAAGGTCGTTCTCTCCTCGGCCTACAAGATGAAAGATCTTGGTGAGGCCTCGGTTTTTTTGGGGATGGAGATCGTGCACGACCGTGTCCACCGCACACTCCGTGTCCATCAGGGACACTACGCAAAGACTGTGGGGGAGCGCTTTGTTGACATCCTCGCTGCCGTCCGCACAGCCTCCACGCCCATGACCCCTGAGGGGCAGGCCGCCCTGAAGGTGGATGACCCAGCTGACCTGGGGGAGCTAGTTGATGTGACCCTGTACCTCCGAGTCATCGGCTCGCTCATGTACTTGGCCACCACGACATGGCCCAACATTACCTTCACTGTCAACCTGCTTGGCGAGTTCTCGCAGGCTCCGCGCCAACGAACACTGGAAGCCGCAGTCCGGTGTGTGCGCTACATTCTGTCCACCGCACGCTTCGGCCTATGCTTTTGCAAGCAGGTGTCCGTTGTGCTCGATGGGTACACAGACAGTGAATGGGCGTGGAGTCCAGATGGCAAGAGCCGCACCGGCTACATCTTTCTCATTGGAGGCACTGCAGTGTCCTGGCAAAGTGGGAAGCATAGCTGCATCGCACGCAGCACTACTGAGGCAGAGTATGTTACCCTAGGCACCGGTGTAGCGGAATGTGTCTGGCTCGTCCGTCTGTTACGTAAACTGCGTCAGTCCATTCCCCCTGTGGTCCTCCAATGTGACAACATGAGCGAGGAGGCCATCGCTAAGAACTCAGATGTGTTCCATGCACGCACAAAGCACATCAATGTCGAGCACCACTTCGTGAGAGATCTGGTTGATCATGGTGAGATCCGAGTCATCCACGTGAGCACTGACAGGCAATGCGCGGATTTTCTGACCAAGGCTCTGGGTCGTTCAAAGTTTCATGCGGCAACTCGTTCCGTTGGACTCTGCCCCATCCCTGTTGCAGGTTGATTCCTCATGTGCCACCTTGCATGTGTTGTGCCTGCTGCCTGTAGCGGCTGTGCGTTTCCTGCTCTGTACAGCGTTAGTGTCTGCATGTGCATGGACGTGTTTCGCCCTCCGGTCATGGGGGAGTGTTGTGTGTGTCGTACACAGCTTACGGTGACCAATCAACTCATGTCCATTCACTTGCAGATCCCTGAGACTCGCGACGGTGGCAGAAGGCTGGCGGCCGACGGCAACCGCCCAGAAGACTTTCGTATTTCTTAGATTTGTGTCGTGTCACAGCACGTAGATGTGCAGCCTATCAGGACGTAGATCTCGTCGATGCGGCCGTTCTGGTTCAAACGGCTCGTCGTTCTTACATGTGTGCAGGGAACTATGGCCAAAACTGTGTTTTTGCCACTGTTTTGTCCTGCTAGAAAATAGCGCCCTTGTGCGTCACGTGTGTGTGCACTAGGTCCGTGACGCTATTTAGCTTGCTCATACCACAGTTGTGATCTCTCTCTGCTCGATTCAACATTTGCAGCTTCTGACACTTGTACTTGTGTCCCTAGCCTACCCCTTGCTGTTCTCACCTCCACTTGTGTGTGCTAGTGAGTTAGCTGGTCGGCTTGTATTGCCACGCCAGCGACAACAGTGCTAGGAAGCTGTCTTTCACCGGTACCGTTTGAAAAAACACACAGTACCGTGGTACAGCGATACTGCGGTACAAAAACATGGTGTACGGCGGTACCGGTAGTACTGCCATCAGCCCTCATGGGGGGTCTCAGACCCCCCATGCGAACCATACGCCACCCCCCCCCCAGCCCCCCAAACATTCACAAACCCCTTGAATGAGGGGTTTGTGAATACTTGAATAAATAGATGATGTCAGCACATCGATGTTGCATCGCATGCAGCGTCGACATGCTACGATTTCTCGCTTTTCGTGAATTAAGTGTTTATATTCTCAGGCCAGTGGGTAGGGGAGTATTATTCTTCCGAACGCCAGATAAGATGCTAACACTCTTCCGATCGCCGGGTAGGGCATACACAGAATCGAATTCCGTGTGTAGCCCCCATATGTACCCATCAATTTCTTACTGTAGGGGATAAGGTGATGGAGACAAAAAGGAAAAGAAAAGTGAAGTTGAGAACAACCCATCCCATCACGGCTCTCGTCCAAATGTCAAGTTGTCAAGACGAGGAAGGAAGGAAAAAGGATGCACCACGATGCACTATGAAGTAGTGGCCCTCTTCATCGTAGGGCCACAACAATGGTTTTCTGGGTTGGGAGATCATGGCCAATTGATCTGTTAACAGGGCTGCAATACCGCGGTATTGAGTACCGCGATACTCGAGTACTACGGTACCACAGTACCACGATACAAATGCCGCGGTATCATAGGTTTGTGGCAGCTCATTACCGATACCGGTACCAGCACCGTGTTACTGACGGTATTGGTAAAACACCGCGATATTGCAGAAAGTACCACGGTACACGGTATACCAACGTATACAACACACATTGTACCACGGCACTAAAATGTGTACCATGGAACTGAATGCCCTAATGCTTTTCTAACACCAAAAATGAATTCTAAGCTTAAAAAAATGAGATCAGTAATAGATGTCATGAACTTGGAACCCAAGTTTATATACTCACAAAGAAAGGATACACCTCTTAACGGTGTATCCACCTTTGAAAGGTGTATCCTTGGTCCGTCCCTATGACTTCGCTTTTTGGGTTACGTAGTAACCATTGTCATCAAACTTTAGACAAAACTTTGGAAACAAGTTTTGGCATAGTTCCGCGTTTTCAAATATGACAGGGTGTGAGAATGTGTGTGTGTGCGTGTGTGATTGGGTGTGTGTGTGTGTGTGTGTGTGTGTGTGTGTGTGTGTGTGTGTGTGTGTGTGTGTGTGTG
>SZWC01006579.1:9366-39252 GCA_023375785.1 Penium margaritaceum
AATAGAACTCGGCTTTTCCTCATACTTGAGGCATTCCTTGCACCCTGTTTTATGAGATTGTTGTTTCTGGTTGTAATGTATACTACCATGTTAACATCCATTTTGGTGGTGGCCGGCATCAACATTGCAAAGTCTGAAGGCAAGAACATCTTCAACTGGAGCCACAACATGACGATTGTGTTGTTTAAGAAGGTTCGCTGGAACCAGGTGGATAAGAAGGAGAAAGAACCAGGAGAAGGCTCTCTCTCTCTCTCTCTCTCTCTCTCTCTCTCTCTCTCTCTCTCTCTCTCTCTCTCTCTCTCCTGCACCAACCTGCACCATCCTTACCATCCTACACCACCTTGTGCCATCCTGCACCTGTACCACCCTACAGCTACACCACCCTGCACCATCCTGCACCTACACCACCGTGCACGTACACCACCGTAAACCACCCAGCACCTGCACCACCCTGCACCTTCAGAAACCTGCACCACCAAACACCACCGTGCACCACTCTGTAACAACCTGCACCACCCTACACCACACTGGATCACCCTGCACCAAACTGCACCATCCTCCACTACTGTATATAACCCTACACCATCCTACATCATCCTGTACCACCCTGTACAATCCTGCACCAGCCTGCACCAGCTTGCACCAACCTGCACCACCCTACACCACCTTGCACCACCGTTCACTACCCCACACCACCCTGTAAATCCCTCGACCACCATGCACCACCCTGAACAACCCTTGACCAACCAACACCATCCAGCACCATCCGACACCATCTTTCACCACTCTTCAACACCTTGCACCACAATGTACAACCTCCTACCACCTTCCACAACCATGCACCATCCTACACCAACCTGCACCATCTTCCACCACCCGGAACCAGACTACACTAGCACCATCCTGCACCAACCTATGGAGAAATGGCTATGGATCCTTGTACAGAGCAAGTTTGTAGAAACTGGAGGACGTGCTCAACCAGCTGTAATTTGAATCACAACAATAAGTTAAGAATTGAGAAAGCTATTGTCCGTCAAAGTTTAGAGGCTGGTGCTCGACATCCGGGTTTAAACGGCAGACTTGGTACTGGTTGGAAAACNCAACCTGCACCATCTTCCACCACCCGGAACCAGACTACACTAGCACCATCCTGCACCAACCTATGGAGAAATGGCTATGGATCCTTGTACAGAGCAAGTTTGTAGAAACTGGAGGACGTGCTCAACCAGCTGTAATTTGAATCACAACAATAAGTTAAGAATTGAGAAAGCTATTGTCCGTCAAAGTTTAGAGGCTGGTGCTCGACATCCGGGTTTAAACGGCAGACTTGGTACTGGTTGGAAAACTGACCCGGCGGTGACCAGTTCAACTCCCACCACGCACACCATGGCCAAGGTGTCCCATGGGGGATGCTAGCAGCAATATGCCATGATTCATTGGGGCCATGTGCGCTTCAGAACGGCGGTCTGGTGCTTCATTGGGGTCCAGGGCGCTTCGGGCCCCCGTCACGCACGCAAGTGCTCTGTCAGAGACAGAGAGTCAATGATGCACTCCGAATTGTGTAACGGCCGCTATGGTGGTCCAGATTGCATGCAGTTTGGTGCATTGGAAAGCTTGTGAATAGCACTATAACCTTGCTGACAGCATTGTTGTCCAGGTATCCAACCAAAATTTATCCCCAGTACTTCAAAATTTGGGTGTTGCTGAATTCCTTCAGAACTCTGCCCACGTAGCGTGTGGTGACCTAAAAGCACACGCTTCGTCTAAGACTGCTTTCAAAAACGTTCACTGCTTCCGCAGCGAACAGGAGGAGCGTCTCAGACAACCACGCTGTCAACGTCTAATGACCCGGGTAGCATAAGCGCATCATGGCGGAGGTATGATGTGTTTGTGAAGAAACACACGGAGGCCCTCATGCTACTTCTGTCATCTACCGTCGAGATACAATGGGGCTACTTCCAAGGCTGCACTTTGGCAACCGAGGCGTGAAAAAAACTTTGCACCATCCACCCGTCCACTTTGCTTGTGAACCGGATCTTCGTGACGAAGCGGCTTCTAATGGTAAGGATGGAGGAGGAAGATGACATCCTTGCTGCCATGCTGTAGATCGAGTCGCTCGCCTTGCAATGCAACAATGTGGAATGGAAGGTCAACTCTCAGCTGCAGGCGATGGCCATCCTCATGGCTCTACCAGAAAGTTGGAGACCTCTCATAACCGTTCTCGGAGGATGGACAGAAGACAAACTCACCTTTGACGTAGTCGCTGAGTATATCTGCAATGAGGTATAGTATCGCAGTGACAGTGAGGCCTCGATATCCTCATCAACCCTAGTCACCAAAAAACGTGGTGGTGACAGCGGCGGCAAGGGAGGCGACGGAAAAGGTGGTGGCCAGAAGGGCGTCAAGAAAGGGTAAGGGTCGCAGTTGCAGCAAGGAGGGCCATTGGGTTCGCGTGTGTCCGGATGAGGCAAAGGCCGACGGCAAGGACACCAAAGGCAAGAAAGGACTTCTGAATAGTACTTGAAATCACAACCTCAAGAGAGGCAACAGGCGGCTGAATTTTGGCACGGAAGAGCAGATCCAAGTCGAGAAGGTGGAGTTCGTCTACTACACCACATTTTGCCAAGTCTATGGCGGTCGCCAACGACAAAGTCGTGTCGGTGGCCGGCCAAGGAGACGTTGAGGTGGAGCAGGATGTGAACAGTGAGAAGATGTTGTGTGTCATCCGTGATATGCAACATGTCCTCGGCCTGGCTGACATTCTAAGTGTTAGTCGCTTCACGGACAAGGGGTATGAAGTACTCTTCCATAGGAAAGGCGCAGTGGTACGCATGGACGGCGGCGGTGAAGTCTGTTAGCGATTGAGCTAACCACCTCCGGCAGAGAAGCCGCAAAACCAAAAAGCTCACAAAGGTTTTCACGACTTCTTCCTTTGCAGGTATGTGTCGTGCATCCCAAACCTAATCAGGCATACACTTCACCTTCAAGAGTACTAATGCCTTAGCATTACATCTCAAGAAGAGCTCAAGTCGTCAATACGCAAGAGAGCATCAAGCAAGGGTTAATTGATCAGCATACAAGACAAGTCCTTTTATGGCTGTCTTTCCAGTCCTAGAACTCAAAAGCACATTCCTGAGAAGTGGCTTGACCCTGCCACATCACCAAGAGACTTGCGGTGTAAGCTTGACACATAAGCATCCTTGTGCCAAGGTGACAGATCAGCTGTGTTGCTTCCTAGAAGCTACGGAATTTCTTTCTTGCAAGCTTCCATAACAACCAAGATGTGCATGAAGCCAGGATCGAACTCATGACCTCTCACTTGGCCAAATCAACAAGAACCGAGTTAACCACTCACCTACATGGTGTACTTATAGGTCATATCTCACATGAGACAGAGCATAGTTGATTCACCTTACAACAAATCCAGGGGTCATACCTCCACAAGGGGTAGAGCATTCCTGATCCGTCGTACAAGACTTAACAAGGGATAAACATATTCAAGAAATCTCTCCCTTGCACCTTGCGTCAGTTTCCATCATCATTCTTCATCACTTGCGTTGACCATGCCGATACCTTACCTGCCCGCCTGGTGGAGATCCTTGTCCAATGACTTTGTAAGCATGTCAGTCCAGTTCATCTTGGTGCCCACATACTCTAGCTCCACTGTCTGCTTGTAAACCAAGTCTCGAGCATAGTGGTAGCGGATCTTGAGGTGTTTTGTGCGCCTGGACAGAGCTTGGTTCTTGGACATGTCAATCGCACTCATGTTGTCAATCTTTATGACTGTCGCCGTTGCCTGTGGTGCCTTCATCTCAGAGAGCAAGCTACAAAGCCAGTGCACCTAGTTGCACACCTCAGCCAATGCAATGTACTCAGCTTCAGCTGTTGACAGAGATACACACTCCTGCTTGCGACTTGCCCAACTGACAGCACCTCCATTTAGCATACAGCATATCAGTACCTCCTTGTCAAGTTTGATGTGAAGGAAGGCTGTCTTCACATCCATCTGGTGGACCTCCATGTTCTCGGCAGCAGCAATGCCGAGCATTGACCGGATGGAGGCAAACGTAAAAACGGGAATAAAGGTCTCATCGTACTCTGCCCCAGGCCGTTGAGAGAACCCCTTTGCTACCACCTGTGCCTTGTACTTGTCTATCTTACTATCCTGTTTCCTTTTTACATTCAGCACCGACTTGGACCCCACAACATGAGTGCTGGCAGGTCTCTCCACCAGAACCCATGTCCTATTCTCCTCGATGGAGCTGAGTTCACTGCAAATTGCTTCATCCCACTCAGCTTTGTCAGGCCGCGCGAGTGCCTTTGCGTCAGACGTTGGCTCCTCTTGAACCAGGAATGAATAGTTGAAGCCTGTCCATTCACCCCTATCGGCGTCGTAATGCTGCCAAGGAACTTTCAGACGTGAACTGCTCCTTGGACCTGCTGGATGCTGCCATTGATGTAGAGACGGGAGGTCTGTTTTGTCATTGATGGGAGGAGAGGTATCCTCCTCATGGTCTAGAGTATCAGATACGTCGGACTCGGAGGCTGATTCCTCCAAGTCATCTTCATCAGCTTCTCTCCCTGTTGCAGTACCCAGCCCATGCCATTGTGCTGGTGCTTTGTCTCCCTCCTCAAGAAGAGTGAGCCACTCTCCCTGTTTTGGAGTGTTCTCAAGTTCAAGAAGCTCTCCCATACTCACTGAACGTTCGTGGAAATCCACGTCTTTGCTGCGGATGACCTTCTTAGCTCCTAGGTCCCACAGTCTATAAGCTCTGTGGGTGGTGTCATAGCCAATGAAAATACACTTTCGTGCTCTTGCATCGAGCTTTCCGGGACCCTCACCCGCCTGGACCTTGGCGAAGCCGGTGCAACCGAACACCTTGAGATGGGAGACATCCGGCTTCCTGCCTGACCATGCTTCTTGAGGTGTCTTCAACTGATGTGTGTGCTTCTTCTACCTCTCCTTCGCAGAGCTGCTGCAGGTGTGAGGTTCACAAGATACGTAGCCGTGCGTGCTACTTCAGCCCAGAACCTAGGAGGCAGCTTGGCATCAAAGAGCATACACCTTGTCATACCCAGGAGGGTCTGATTCATCCTCTCTGCTACGCTGTTGCTTTGAGGTGAGTACGGAGTAGTTTTCTGGTGTTCAATACCCTGTATCTTGAGCCACTCCCTGCAGGATTTGTACTCTCCCCTATTGTCCGTCCTGAATTCCTTCACCTTCCTTCCACTCTGTCGCTCAACCATAGCACCAAAGGCTTGCAGATTCTCCTTGACCTCACATTTATTTTTGAGAAAGTATATCCAGACCTTGCGGCTATTGTCGTCGAAACAGGTGAGGAAATATCTGCTGCCTCCATTGGACGGTATGCGAAAGGGACCACACATGTCAGAGTGGATAAGGTCAAGGGGTACGAGAGCACGCGTACCATTACGCTTGAAAGGTTTCTTCTTGGCCTTGCCTTGAAGGCATGGCTCAAACAAGATCCCAGCTCTCTCTGCCTCATCACCTAGCTCCATCCCACGCACTAGCTCCTGCTTACCCACGAGTAACAATGTGCGATGAGCCACATGTCCGAAGCGCCTGTGCCACAGGTTCTTGGACGATGTGCACTGGCTAGAAGAAACAGCCCCGGTGGCTGCATTTGCTTCCAGTTTTGCTGTCGAATCTTCCGCTGCCATTGCTTCCGCTGCTCCAACATGTCCTTCGTCATCAGAATCCGCATCACTGCTCTCCTCATCATTACTCCCGGCCAAAGATTCAGCCGTTGATATTGTCATCTTGGTCTTCAAGACGTAGAGTCCATTAACACGAGGGACCTGTGCAACAACCTTCTTGGCAAGGTAGGAGATCTTGATGTCCTTGGTAGGGACTATCACTGCTTCCTTCTCTGTAAAGACAATTGTCATGCCATGGTCAATTATCTTAGAGACAGAGAGCAGGTTGGCTGTGAAGGAGGGCAAGTAGACTACCCCCTCTAGCTTGAGGTCGGAGTCCGCACCATTGACACCCACTGTAACCAGCTTGTCACCAATCCCCTCAGCTGCCTCAACCTTGCCGTTGGCGACTCTGAAGTTCTTGTTGCATGGAGCAAGAGAGATGAAGTCTTTCTTCTCATAAGTGGTGTGCTCGTTTGTGCCCGAGTCAAGGCTCTAAGCTCCTGGCCTGAGTATTTCCCTCCCTTTGTTGGAGGCACACTCAGCCATGAAGCTTGTGGGATCCTTCCCACCATTTCCCCCTCGCCATTCATCCTCGTCTCTTCCCTCCTTCTTGGGTGCCCGGCACTCCCGAGCCCAGTGTCCAGCCTTACCACAGTTCTGGCAGTTTCCTTGACGCTTTAAACCCCTTCCACTATTTCCAGTACCATGTGTTTCCCTTGTATCCGGAGGAGTAGGTATTGCGGAAGGTACCACTGCTTCGTGTGATAAAGGCAGCCATGTTTGCTTCACTACTGCTGCGACGCATGGCTTCATTCCGCACATACTCTGAGATGGTGGTGTAGGATACTTGCTCTTCAGTCCACCCTCCAATCACCGTGATCATGGGACCCTAGTTCTCCGGCAGCGTCATCAGAAAAATCATGGCCTGCATATCGGATTTCAGGTCCCACCCCATGCCGGTGGCTTGTTGCAAGAGCATCTCAAACTTCTGCATAAAGGCGGAGACATCCTCCCCATCACCAAGCCCCATACTGATGAGGTTCTGTAGAATGAAGAGATGGTTGGCAAGCGAGGAAGATTGAAACACATTGCCTAGTTTGGCGTATGCCGCGGCTGCCACGGTACAACCATTGATGTGTGAGAGGACTGAGGGTTGTATGGAGGACACGAGAACAGCAAGAGCCTTCTTGTTGAGCTTGATCCATGCCACAAGGTCAGCACCCTCCTCCTTTGGTACTGGGATACTTCTGTCAAAGTATCAAAGCAAGTCTCTATCATCCATGATGATCTCAAACTGCCACTTCTGGAGTGCAAACCCCTCTCCATCAGACTTGAGGATGGGAGAATGATTCCCTGGTTCCCTATCCATTCCATCCCTATACCTACAACTGCTACAGCTGTTGCACCTGTTGTTGATGCCGATGCACCTGTGTTTGAGGCCGTTGTAGGCTTTTGGTGAGAAGAGGCACCTGCTTGCCTTGTTCACGTTGGCCGATACGAGCAGATGTAGGCTGATGTAGGCTGATGTCAGCTCCGAAGGCAGATAGGTGCTGATGTGTTGCATTCCCCTCCGGCTGATGATTGACGTGCAAGCTGAGAGGTTGGATGGGAGCAAAGGCGCTGTCACTGCTTCTGACTTTGGCGGTTGCGTGCGTGAAACTTGTCTAACCAGAGGAGTGGGCCCATAACCCTTTGTTAGCAATTGAGCCAACCACCTCCGGCAGAGAAGCCATAAAACCAAAAAGCTCACAAAGGTTTTCACACCTTCTTCCTTCGCAGGTATGTGTCGTGCACCTAAAACTTAATCAGGCATACACTTCACCTTCAAGAGTACAAACTCCTTAGCATTAACTCTCAAGAGGAGCTCAAGTTGTCGATACGCAAGAGAGCATCAAGCAAGGGTTAATTGATCAGCATACAAGACAAGTCCTTTTATAGCTGTCTGTCCAGTCCTAGAACTCAAAAGCACATTCCTGAGAAGTGGCCTGGCCCTGCCACATGACCAAGAGACTTGCGCTGTGGGCTTGACACATAAGCATCCTTGTGCCAAGGTGACAGATCAGCTGTGTTGCTTCCCAGAAGATACGGACTTTCTTTCTTGGAAGCTTCCATAACAACCAAGATGTGCATGGAGCCAGGATTGAGCTCGTGACCTCTCACTTGGCCAAATGAACAAAATGGCCAAGTTAACCACTCACCCACATGTTGTACTCACAGGTCATATCTCACATGACATAGAGCATAGTTGAGTCACCTTAGAATGAATCCAGGAGTCATACCTCCACAAGGGGCAGAGCATTCATGATCCTTTGTACAAGACTGAACAAGGGGCAGACATATTCAACAAAGTCGTGGTGGAGGTAAAATGCAAGGATGGTCTCTACACCATGGAGACAAAGGTGATCTCCACAGCAACAGATTTAGCAGGTTCGCCAACATGCGACGTCAACTTGGCCAAAGGAGGGGGAGTTGATCTGGAGCTCTGGCACTGGCGGCTGGGACGATCGTCGTCTGCAGTCATGAAGGAGATGGCGAAGGGCGACATGGTCCAAGGCCTCGACACCACCAGACACGGCAAAATATCCAGCAGCGCACAAACGTTCAAGCCTTGCATTTTGGGTAAGGCGAGATGCAACGAGTATATGGGTTGCTCCCAGGAGCTGGTGAAGATTGTGAACAACAATGTGTGCGGACCGTTCAAAACACCGTAAAAAGGTGGTGCGTGGTACTTTGTCACCTTCATTGGTGACTGCAATAGAAATCTATATGTGTACTTGATGCAGCCAAAAGGCATGGGGACCAGTGGTAACGAATGCTTCACAACCTTTTACCACGATATACCAACCAGTAGCATCCTGTACTACCCTACACCACCCTACACCATTGTGCACCATCCTCCACGCCCCTGCACCATTCCACACCATACTACACCTGTATCATCGTCCAACATCGTGCACAACCTTGCACCAATCTACACCATCCTATACTATCTTGTCTGTACCATCCTATACCATCGTGCACAACTTTCTACCACCACCCTACACCAACCTACATCATCCTGTACCACCCTGCATCACCCTGCACCATCCTGCACCATCCTACACCATCTTGTACCAACCTACACCACCCTGCACCACCATGCGCCACTCTACATCACTCTGAACCACACTTCACATGCACCATTGCGCACCACCTTGAACTGTCCTACACCACTTTATACCACTTTGTACCATCTTGCATAATCCTGCACCACCCTCCACCACTGTACACGACCCTTCACCCTAATTTTCAATCCAACTTTGCAGAATTGGACTCGTGAGTCGCTTCCACGTATAGGAATCAGACTTGCGATTCCAGGCTCAGTCTCGGAACTGCAAGTGCTGTTCTTGAGACACAGTCTTTGGTATATAGGCTTACCTACACCAACCTTCACCATCCTGTACCATCCTACACCACCTTGTGGCATCCTGTACGTGTACCACCCTACAGCTATACCACCCTGCACCATCCTGCACCTTCACCACCCTGCGCGTACACCACTGTTAGCCACCCAGCACCTGCACCACCCTGCACCTTCATAAACCTGCACCACCAAACACCACCCTGCACCACTCTGTAACAACCTGCACGACCCTTCACCACCCTGGACCACACTGCACCAACCTCCACCACCCTCCACTACTGTATACCACCCTACACCATCCTACATCATCCTGTACCACCCTGCACCATCCTGCACCAGCCTGCACCACCTTGCACCGACCTGCACCACCCTACACCACCTTGCACCACAGTTCACTAACCCACACCACCCTGTAAATCCCTGCACAACCATGCACCACCCTCCATAACCCTTGACCACCCAACGCAGTCCAGCACTACCCAACACCATCGTTCACCACCCTTCAACACCTTGTACCACAGTGTACAACCCTCTACCACCTTGCACAACCATGAACCAACCTACACCAACCTGCACCATCTTGTACCACCCTGAACCATCCTACACGTGCACCATCCTGCACCAGCCTAAATCAGCGTACACTACCCTTCTACACCTTGTACCACTCTGCACCACCTTGCATCATCCTACACTACCATGCACCACCTTAAACTACCGTGCACCACCCTTCATCAACCTGCAACACCGCACCGTCCTACACCATCCTATACCATCATGTATCACTGTGTACAATCATAGACTACCCTGCAGCACCCTACACCATTCTGTACTACCCTGCTACTTCCAGAATCATCCTGGAACATCCTGCACCTACACCACCCTGCACCACCTTTCACCACCCTTCACCACCTGCACCATCCAACACCATGTTGCACCATCCTACGTCACAGTACACCAACCTACACCACCCTGGATCACCCTGTACCATCTTGCACCATCCTACACCACCTTGCACCATCCTGCACAACCCTAAACCACCTTGCACCACTGTTCACTACCCTACGCCACCCTCTAAATTCCTGTACCACCATGCACCACCCTGCACAACCCTGGACCACCCAGCACCATCCAGCACCATCCAATACCATCGTTCACCACCCTTCAACACCTTGCACCAGACTGTACAACCCTGCACCACCCTGCACACTCATGCACCACCCTGAACCATCTTGCACCATCCTCCACCACCGTGTACCACTCCGTACCACTATGCATTATCTTGCTCCACTATGCACCACCGTGCACCATTCTGCACCATCTTGCTCCTGTACCAGCCCGCACCATCCTATACCGCCTTGCACTGTTGTTGCATATTGTGCCATGCCATGTCCTGAGTCGTCGTTTGTCAGGGCGATGCCTCCGGATCCTTGTACAGAGCAATTTTGTAGAAACTAGAGGACATGCTCCACCAGCTGTAATCTGAATCACAACAATAAGCTAGGAATTGAGAGAGTTATTGTCCGTCAAAATTGAGAGGGTGGTGCTCGCCATCCGGGTTTGAACGGCAGACTTGGAACTCGCTTGAAAATTGACCTGGCGGTGACCAGTTAGACTCCCACCACGCACACCATGGCTGAGGTGCCCCTTGGCGGATGCTAGCAGCAATATCCCATGGTTCATTGGAGCCATGTGCACTTCAGAACGATGGTCTGGTGCTTCAATGAAGTCCAGGGCGCTTCGGGCACCCGTCACTCACGCTAGTGGTCTGTCAGGGACAGAGAGTCAATGATGCACTCCGAATCGTGTAACGACATCTTTGGTGGTCCAAATTGCATGCACTTTGGTGCATTGGAAAGCTTTTCACTAGCACTATAACTTTGCTGAAGTCATCCTTGTCCAGCTGTCCAACCAAAATTCATCCCCAGCACTTCAAACTTTTGGTGTTGCTGAATTCGTCTATAACTCTGCTCACATAGCATGTGGTGACCTAAAAGCACACGCTTCGTCCAACACTGCTGTCCAAAATAGTTGTGAACCTTAGGACATGGTCAGGCCACATTGGAACCACATTTCCAACAAAGGGTTATGGGCCCACAGCCCTGACCGGTCCAGAACGTTGACGGCTTCTGCAGCGGACAGGAGGAGCGTCTCCGAAAACCACGCTGTCAACGTCTAACGACCCGGGAAGCAGAGGCGTATCATGGAGTTGAATACGGAGATATAGCTGATCCAAAGCTACGCACGTGGCCCTTGCTTTGGGCCGTGGAGGTCAAATTTTGAGATCCACATCGCGTAGAAGGGACTAATCGACCTGATGAAGGGCACTGAGGTGCTCAACGAGAAGAAAAAGACAAACGAGGAGTAGCAGACCTTTGCGAAGATACACACGGAGGCCCTCATGCTGCTGCTGTCATCTACCGTCGAGACACAATGGGGCTACTTCCAAGGCTGCACTTCGGTAGCCGAAGCCTGGAAAAAACTTTGCAACATCCATCAGTCCACTTTGGTCGTCAACCGCATCTTTGTGATGAAGCGGCTTCTTACGGTAAGGATGGAGGAGGGAGAGGACATCCTTGCTGCCATGCAGCAGATCGAGTCGCCTACCTCGCAATGCAACAATATGGGATGGAAGTTCAACTCTCAGCTGCAGGCGATGGCCATCCTCATGGCTCTACCTGAAAGTAGGAGACCTCTCATAGCCTTTCTTGGATGATGGGCAGCAGACAAAGTCACCTATGATGCAGTCGCTGAGTACATCTGCAACGAGGTACAGTGTCGCAGTGGTGGTGAGGCATCGACGGCCTCATCGGCCCTAGTCACCAAAACACATGGTGGCGGCAGCGGCGGCAAGGGAGGCGGCCAAAAGGGTGGCGGCCAGAAGGGCGTCAAGAAAGGTAAGGGTCGTAACTGCGGCAAGGAGGGCCATTGGATCCACGAGTGCCTGGAGGAGGCAAAGGCCGGCGGCAAGGACACCAATGGCAAGAAGGGACTTCTGAATGGTACCAAAAATCACAACCTCAAGGGAGGTAACCGGTGGCTGATTTTCGGTGCCAAGGAGCAGATCCAAGTCGAGAAGGTGGAGTTCGTCTACTACACTAAATTTTCCAAGTCTATGGTGGTCGGCAATGACAAAGTCGAGTCGGCGTCCGACCAAGGAGGCATTGAGGTGGAGGTGGAGGAGAAGATGTTGCGTGTCATCCGTACTATGCGGCATTTCCCCGGCCTGGCTGACATTCTAAGTGTTAGTTGCTTCGCGGATAAAGGGTATGGAGTACTCTTCCATAGGAAAGGCGCAGTGGTGCGGATGGACGGCGGTAGTGAAGTCGTGCTGGAGGTAAAATACAAGGACGGTCTCTGCATCGCGGAGTTGAAGGCAATCTCCACAGCAGCAGATGTAGAAGGTTTGCCAAAATGCAACGTCAACTTGGCCAAAGGAGGGGGAGCTGATCTGGAGCTGTGGCACCGGCGGCTGGGACGTTTGTCGCCAGCAGTCATGAAGGAGATGGCAAAGCGCAACATGGTCCAAGGCCTCAACACCACCAGTGCAGCAGACGCGGCAGCATATGCAGCAGCGCACAAAAAGTGCAAGCCTTGCATTTTGGGTAAGGCGATGACTATCATACCTTTTGACGGTGACGGGGATCACTTCAAAGTGGCGCTGTTTGACGGTGATGACTATCATACCTTCGTATTCAACATTGAGATGATGTTTTTCATCAAGGGCCTTTGGGGAGTTGTCTGCGATCCTCCCACTGATACATTACCTGCACGAGCATCACCTGAAGAACAACTCAACTGGAAATGGCGCTGCGATCAAGATTTCTCAATTTTGGCGCTTAATTTGACAGAACGACTCAAGTTTATCATCACAGAAGACAACCCAACCAACTGTCCAAGGAAGGCTAGGAAGGCTTTGAAGAATCTTTATAAAAGAACAAGTGACGTTGAACTCGGAAGCCTCTTGACCGAGTTTCACACTCAACAAATGGAAGAAGGAACACGCCTGGAGGACCACATGTCCCATCTCAAATATCTGGCCAGCCGCATCTCAGCAATGGGAGAAGTAATCTCTGAAAGAGTACTAGTGTTAACTCTTTTTTGTGGACTACCTGTCAGATTCATCAACCGACTCCATACCTTTCAGAAGCATGGGAATACTTCTGATGCCCAACTGGCTGAACTTTGGACAACTCTGCAGCAAGCTATTGATGCACAAGGGAGAGCAGCTGCTGGTGCACCTGGTGGCGCCGTGGGCGCTGCAGCCGTAGAAGCAGTACCACCTGGAAGTCAGCCATATTCCCTAGCTCTGGAGAAGGCTGTCAAAGAGCTAATGAAGGTTGAAGAACAATACCTCAAGGACAATGGAGGTGAAACTGACCTCGTATCCACATATCAGGGGCAGAGGACAAAGAAGTTTGGATCCTATGGTAACAGAAGTCAGGGCTCCCTCACGCACTTCAACGGCAGTGTTCAGTCAACTCCTCACTCACCACAGGGCTTTGTTCCACCAAATGAAAGAGTGTGCTGGATGTGCAGGCAAAAAGGGCACATTGCCGTGGATTGCCCTAAACGACGTCCAAACTTTCCTCGTCACTATGGTCCTCGACGGCCACACCAAGTAATTCTCACGACTTACATGTCAACCGTGGCCGATTTTCTTACAGGATCGTCAAAAGCATAGGAATTATCTGATGAAGAAGACGATTTCCAGTTAAACCTCCTGTTTGAAGGACCAATCCTGTCTGACAAAGATATGTCAGTTACCCATCCAGAACACTCAACCTGTGGTTCGGCTCCAGAAGATGCAGCACATGATACTCTGGCGGTCTAAGAGTTTGTAACTGAAGAACTGGCAATGTGCTCCATCGACAGCGCACTTCTCTTGGCCGTTGGCATCCTGGCTTGGATCATGGAATCTGGCTGCACGAAACATATTACTTGCAAAAAGGACTGGTTCATCAACTTCAAGCATTTCTTGACACCACGAGAAGTCCGCCTTGGTGATGGCAGAACCATCCCCGCTCACGGGCAAGGGACGGTTAAGGTTGGCATCAAGTGCAATGGGAAACCAACAATCAGGACTTTTGAAGACGTACTCTATGTCCCAGATCTCGCTGCAAATCTTCTCTCTGTCACCAAGCTGAACGACAAAGGTTTCAAAGTGGTATTTGACACTGACAAGAACTGCAAGTGTACAACCAGACGTCTCAACTGGCAGCAGTTACCACTCGAATGGGAAACCTAACCATCCTTGATACCAGAGAACCTTCAAGACACCCACAGACGCAAGTGATGGCTTGTATGGCCTCCATGTCCAACTCCACATCGACAAAAACAACCTCTCCATCAACCATAGCAGATGTATGGCACAAGCATCTGGCACATGTCAGCTACTCAACACTAACCAAAATGGCTGCAGATTCAAGTGTCCATGATCTTCCCACCAGCTTGATGAAAGATGGCGAATAATCTATGTGTGAGGGCTGTCTCACAGGCAAGCGACATCGGGCCTCCTTTCAAACTCTCCCGTCTCTTGGAACCAACGAGAGCTTGGAACTCGTGCACTTGGACCTATGCTATATCAAGGAGGGCTCTCTCTCAAACAAGCATTATTTCCTCGTCATCCTGGATGACTACACACACATGGTCTGGACCCAGGTTCTTCGATTCAAATCTGACGCCATCAAAGCAATTAAAAACTGGATACGACAGGTTGAGAATGAGACCAGCCTGACAGTCAAGAAAATCCGCACTGACAACGATACCGAGTTTATCAACCACAGCCTGAAAAGCTTCTATAATGAGAGAGGGATTCAACATCAAACCAAAGTGCCATATACTCCACAAAAGAATGGAAAAGTAGAACGGATGAACCAGACACAACTTGAACGTGTTTGGACAATGCTTCACACTGCTAAACTCTCATCTGCTTTCTGGGCTGAGGCTCTTCACACCGTGGCGTATCTCAGAAATCGTCTTCCCACCGCAAAGCTGCCTACAGGTGCATCAACACCCTATGAAGCATGGACTGGGAACAAGTCCAATCCGGGACATATTCGTATTTTTGGCTGTACAGCACATGCCTGGGTCCGGCCACAAAAACGCTCCAAACTTAATCCACGATCCAAAGCCTGCATCCTTCTTGGGTATGAAACACCCGACTATGGGACCCAGACACCAAGCGTGTGATTTGAAGCAGACAACCCATCTTCGATGAAAGTTTCTTCAACCGGGCACGAGACGCAGCACCACCGACAGTCACGCCTACTGTCTATATTGGGACAACTCCACCAACACTTCAAAATTTCTCTGTGGACCCTACACCTGATGACCACGCTGGTGTACTTCCTCCTGTGGTTCTAGAAGAACATCATGATGCTCCTGCCGCTCCACAGACAATCATCCCCAGCACCGTGTCATCTACCCCACCAGCTGCCTCCAAGACAGGACTGCGCCGGTCTGCTCGACTCACTAGACCTCCGTCTTTTCTTCAGCTCGGTTTCCTGTCTACCACCGAGTTCCCACGCGATGATGACTTTGATGACAATGCACTACTTACGCAAGTGGTGGATCCTGTCAGCTTCAAAGATGGCATGCACCGTCTGGATGCCGACCAATGGCGCCAAGCAGCTCAAGAGGAACTCTCTCAACTTGAGAAGCAGCATACATGGGATCTTGTTCCTCGACCAGCCAACACCCCTATCGTCACCTGTAAGTGGTTGTTCAAAACCAAACTAACCAGTGCAGGCACACCCGATCGCTACAAAGCTCGCCTTGTCACACGTGGATGTTGCCAAGTGCTTGGGGTTAACTACAAAGACACCTTTGCACCTGTGGCCAAGTACTCATCCATCAGACTGATTTTGTCCCTGGCTGCCACCAACAAATGACATCTCCACCAGATGGACGTCAAAAGTGCTTTCCTCAATGGCGACCTCAACGAAACAATCTACATGACTCAACCTGAGGGATTCATCTCTCCAGACAAACCTGATCATGTCTGCAAACACAACAAGTCCTTGTATGACCTGAAGCAAGCTCCACGATAATGGATCTTGAAAATCCATGAGTTCTTCATGATCCAAGGCCTCCAACGTCTTCACCTGGATCACTCAGTGTACTTTTGCGGTGACTCTAACCTTCTCGGAGTCATTCTCTATGTGGACGACCACATTCTGTTTGGGCCATCTCTACCTGTTCTGGATACCCTCAAGCAGCAGCTGTCTCGCCGTTTTGAAATGACTGACATGGGGCCACTCAAGCATTATCTTGGGATTCAAGTCACCCATGACATAACACACGGCTAGGTAACGCTCACCCAAGCCACATATGCTCAACGTGTGGCTGACAAATTTGGTCTTGGTACATCTACCCCTCAGTCCACGCCGCTTTCCAAGGATCTCGGCCTAAGCAAACCCGTCACGACAGTCACCCCCTTGGCTGCCCCGGAGGATGCCCAATACTTCCCATGCATGGTGGGGTCCCTGATGTACTCCTCTGTGGCTACCCGTCCTGACCTCTCCTTTGTTGTTGGCCTTCTCAGCCAAGGATGTCAACGTCCTACCGCTTCTCATATTATGGCAGCCAAACTGAGCATTCACTATCTTTGCGAATCTACTTCTCTCGCCATCCGCTACTCCTCTGGCAACAACATTCTCCAGGGCTTCTGCGATGCTGATCTCTCTGGTGACCAAACCACCAGTCGCTCTACATCTGGGTACGTCTTTCTACTCAATGGTGGACCCGTCAGCTAGCGCATCAAGAAGCAGTCCGTGGTCGCTCTCTCATCTACCAAAGCTGAGTACATTGTTGAAAGTGAATGCACGAGGGAGGCAGTCTGGCTTCACATGCTCTTGAGTGAGCTGGGATTCAACCAACTCAAACCTACGTCTATTCACTGCGACAACGAGGGTACCATCGCTCTCTCTGAAGATCCAGTCCTTCATGATTGCACCAAGCACGTTCGAAGGCAGTACCACTACGTCCGCGACGAGGTTTCTGAAGGCGAGGTCGTTATGAACTACCTCCCCACTGCTGATCAGACTGCCGACATCTTCACCAAAGCTCTCTCGGCCGACCTCCATGCTCATCTTTGCGCTCGCATGGGCCTCCTCTCCTCTTCCTGATCTCTTTCTTTGCACTCATTCCCGGCCTTCACCTTCCGTCCCTCCCATATGAGGTGTTGGGACGGACAGAGATGGTCATCGGTGGAGTCGTTGTGGCTTTCCGTTTCCGTGCCCCCCACATGAGGCGTTGGCATGGACGCGGGTTGACTACGACCGCTCAACCCGCCTCTCTTGCTTCTGCTCTCTTCTTCTCTGCATCCTCTTCACATGCGCTCTCCTGCCTACCAATGCTGGTTGTTCCCCTCTTCCCTCCCCTCCATATGAGGCGTTGGGACGGACGCGGAGACTTCGACCCCTCTGCTTCCTCTGCGCAGTCCCTCTCCCTCTCCGTATTTCTCTTCTCGCCTGAGCGCTCTTTTTTTTCTTCTTCTCCCGCGTCTCGGTCCTCGCAAAACGCCAACGTCCTCATCCACTGGCCTGTTCGGGGGGCCACATTGCTCGCAACTGCAAATCTGCTCCACGTAAAGGTTGTCCGGCCTCTCTCTTGACTTCAGACCTCGTTGGGTGGGCTGTCGTTGTCAGCTCACCATTTGGGCCGGATGAGCGGGAGCTGGCCACTCCCCCGAGTCCGGGCAGGGTGTGCTACTCGGTGCGGTCTTTCCCCAGCAGAGGGGCTCCGCCCGGGCTTAAAAGTTCCACCGCCGCAATGTACACCCTGCGTCTTGTTCCTCCTGGTGTTCCAGAATCTCCCCCCTTCTCTTTTTCCCCGCCCCTGTCACGGCTCGGTTTTCCCGGGGAGGGGAGTGGTTCACCGGGTGTTCCCGTGCCTCACCCTGCATTCTTTCAGCCCCATCTCCAGGCTGTGCTCTCACGGGAGGGCTTTGTCCTTTTTCCACTTGTCGGCTCCAACGTCATCGGCGATGGATTGAAAAGGGGGGGGAATGTTGACAAAAGGACTGCAGTCAGATCTCCTCGATCCAACGATTTACTGGGCTCGGCACAACAACAACAAAAAAGAAAACAAGAGGGTCGAGAAAGAGATTCGCCCCCTCTCTCTCTCTTGACCCTCCTGTCTATCCTATATGGTGGGGTATGGTATGGCTGTGGGCAGGCCTCTTTGGGCGTCCCACTGATCCATCCATCCGCAGCCCTACCCACTCTACTCATCCTATTGGAGCTCCGGAGAGCTGACAGATCAGTGGTAACGAATGCTAAACATTCTGGCAGGATTTAGACAAACACAGTGTGTGGCCTGGCAGACTAAGCAAGAGTGTGAGCGTGAGCTCCTCTCGATATCGAGTCTGCTGATGTGGCAAGGGATTGGAGCACGAGGCAGATATTGCTCTTTCTAAATATGGATCCTGTGATTACAAATCATTGCGAGGGGAGCGGGTTGATCGGGACCGCTGACGGATCAAGAAGTCTGAGGATCGGCTCCTCTCGAGACAACGCCCGAGACAAGATCAACGACCATGGAAAGTGACTGCAGATCCGGACGATGTTGTCCGAGGGTGCTGCGCATCCGACAACCTTGGTCTGCTGATGATCAGGGGTCATCAAGCGGCGTCCGGATAATCCCGTGACCGAGACCTCAAAGACACAGGATACCGGACTACATAACACTTGTATTTTTCTGCTGCTAGGTAGCATAGACAGTTAAGTAGCTGTAGGTTTGTATCTCCTATTACTTTGTCTGTACGTGATCATGCTTATTAAGCTTTGTAGCATTGGAAAGCTTGTGAGACGAGTCGTGTAACTGTGCATTCAGCTCATACTCTTGAATCGCACAGTCAGTGACATTACTAAGGCAAGAGTGCCTGTGTGTATATAAGTGGTGTTACGTGTCTAAGAGATCATCATCAACAATTCAGCAAAGCATCAGACAACAGATTAATCTGTGGAGTACCTTTGAAGATTCCTAAAGATCCTGTTATGCAAATCTCAACAAAACCAGATGCTGCTGAACATAGTATGGATGATGCTCGTGGACGCGGGATTGCCACCGAACTTGGACAGAAGCGGTGTGTACAGCAAGCTACACCATCAACCTGACCCCGATGGTGGTACTGAAGGGGAAGAGCACTTTGAAGACGCCGCAGGAGGTATGGAGCGGGCGCAAGCCGAGTGTGGTACACATGAAGGTCTTCGGGTGCAAGGCGCATGCAATAGTGCAGACGGCAGAACGCCTCAATGGAAAATTGGATCCGCATGCCAAGCCGTGTATCTTTTTTGGCTACGAGAGCACGCTCAAGGCGTACCGGCTCTATGACGTGAGCAATGAGAAGGTCTTTTATAGCCGTGACATTGAGATTGATGGACAGCAGACCTACAGTAGAAGCTACAACAACATTGATGTTGACTCTCTGAAGCAGGGGGAGTGGTTCTAGCTCCTCACCCATGAGGAGGAGTCCTCGGAAGCCGACACCGACAAAGCATCTTCGGAGTAGGACAATGCTGGGACGCAGCAGGGTGACGATACAAATACAGGTATTGCTGAGGCACAGGATACAACAGCCGAAGCACAGGAAGCCGAGGACATGATCGGGGCTGCCATGGATTGGTAGCAAGACCAGCTGCCAGCGTCACCAAAATCGCCATTGTGCAGCTGAAGGCAGTGGAATGCGGCAAAATGGTATGACACCGCAGAGGAAAGCTGGATTTGCATGATGAAATGCATGATTGCAGCCGTAGCGAGGCCAATAATTGTACAAGAGACGCTTGCACGGCCCGAAGCGGATTAGTGGGACGTGGCTATCAAGTTGGAGTTGGCGTCCATTGCCGAGAACACTTGGGAGCTTGTGCATTGGTTGAAAGACATCAAAGTCATTGGGTTTAAGTGGGTCTTCAAAGCAAATAACACAAAGGAGGGTAAAGCGGAGGAGTACAAGGAAAGGTTGTTTATGAAGAGGTTTGTACAACGCAAGGATGAGCACTACAACAAGATGTTCACCCCCAACGCCAAGCTCACGAGCATGAGGACGATACCCGTGGTAGCAGCTCTCAAGGACATGGAGCTGCACCAAATGGACGTAGTACTACATTCCTTAACGACATCCTTGACAAAGAGATGTTTATGGAGGTGCCCGAGGGGATGGGCACACCAGAGGGCAACATGTGCATATCGTACAAGTCCTTGTACGGGCTAAAACAGTCACCGCGGTGTTGGTACGAGCAGATGGACAGCTAGATGACACAACTTGGCTTCAAGCACTGTGAATCTGATCACAGTGTCTACGTGCGATGCAACATCCAACTCCATAACATCGTTGCACTCTACGTGGATAACCTGATCTTGTGTTCCTCTGATCTGCAGGCTCTACAGCAATTGAAGGAGCAGCTGAGCAGCAGATTGTAGATGTCCGACATGTGGGAGATTTCCGTCAAATTTGGGAGGTGGTGCTTGCCGTCCGCGTTTGGACAGTAGACTTGGTACCGGCTGGAAATTTTTCATGCGGTGACCAGCTAAACTCCCACCATGCACACCTTGGCCGAGGCATCCCTTGGGGGATGCTAGCAACTATATCCCATGGTTCATTGGAGCCATGTGCACTTTAGAATAGTGGTCTGGTACTTCATTGGGATCCAGGGCGCTTCGGGCGCCCGTCACTCACGCTAGTGCTCTGCTAGGGACAGACTCAATGATGCACTTTGAATCGCGTAACAGGCGCTATGGTGGTCCAAATCATATGCCGTACGGAACGTTAGAAAGCGTGTGACAAACACTATAGCTTTGAATATGATACTTGTATAACTATCCAACCAAGATTCTTCACCAGCTCTTCAAAATTCAGGTGTTGCTGAATTCTGCCAGAACTTTGCTCACATAGCGTGTGGCAACCAGAAAGCACAAGCTTCGTCCAAGAGTACTGCTTAAAAGAGCTGTGAACCTTAGGAAGTGGTTAGGTTACGTTGGAACCACATTTCCATCAACTATCCTGTACCACTCTACACTATCCTGCACCACCTTGTACTACCCTTCTCCCTCCTGCACCATCATACACCACCATGTACCACCATGTACCACCCTACACCACCCTGCACCACCCTGTACCACCGTGCACCACCTTGCGCCACTATGCACCACCCTGCACCACCCTTTACCACCCTGTACAACCCTGCACCATCCTACATCACCCTGCACCAACCTGAACCATGCTGCACTACCCTGCACCGCCCTGCACCACCCTGCACCACCCTGTACCACCCTACACCACCCTGCACCACCCTGTACCACCCTACACCACCCTGCACCACCCTGTACCACCCTACACCACCCTGCACCACCCTGTACCACCGTGCACCACCTTGCGCCACTATGCACCACCCTGCACCACCCTTTACCACCCTGTACAACCCTGCACCATCCTACATCACCCTGCACCAACTTGAACCATGCTGCACTATACTGCACCACCCTGCACCATCCTACACCACCCTGAACCATCTTGGACCACCCTGCACTACCCTGCACCAACTTGGACCACCCTGCGCCAGCCTGCATCATCCTGCATTACACTGCACAACCCTAGCCTACGTTGCACGACCCTGCACCACCCTGCACCACCTAACACCATTCCACACCACCCTGCATCATCCTATACTACCGTGCACCAACTTGTACTACCCTGCACCACCCTACACTAACTTGCACCACCCTGCACCATCCTACACCATCTTATACCACCATGTACCACAGTGTACCATCATACATCATCCTGCACCACCCTGCACCATTCTGCACCAGCCTACTACAACCTACATCATCCTGCACTATTCTGCACCTACACCACCCTACACCATCCTTCACCATCCTTCACCACCTGCACCATCCTACACCATTTTGCACCATCCTCCATCACTTGCACCAACCAGTACCACCTTGGACCACCCAGTACGACCCTGCACCGTCCTACACCACCTTGCACCACCCTGCACCATCGTACACCACCCTGTACCACCCTTTACTGCACCACACTACTCTGTAAAACACTGCACCACCATGCACCACCCTGGACAACCCTGGACCACCCAGCACCATCCAGCATCATCCAGTACAATGGTTCCCCAACCTTTAACACCTTGCACCATATTGTACAACCCTGTACCACCCTACACAACCATGCACCACCCTTCACCATCCTGCACCACCCGCCACCACCGTGTGCCACTCTGTACCACTACGCACCATCCCGCACCACTCTGCACTACCGTGCACCATTCTACACCATCCTGCTCATGTACTATCCCATACCATCATATACCATCCTGCACTATCCTTCGCCACTCTACACTACCCTGCACCACCTTATACTATCCTTCTCTATCCTGTATCATCCTACACCACCATGTACCACCCTGTACTACCATACACTACCCTGCATGATCATGTACCACCCTGCCCCACCTTGCACCACTATGCACCACCCTGCACCACCCTGTACCACCTTGCACCATCCTAAATTACCATGTACCATCTTGCACCACTTTGCACTACATTCCACCACCCTGCACCGTCTTAGATAACCCTGGACCACCCAGGACCAAACTGCACCACCCTGTACCAACTAGGACCACCCTGCACCACCCTGTACCACCCTGCACTTAACTGCACAACCCTAGCCCACCCTGCACCGCCCTGCACCACCCTGCACCACCCTGGACCACCCTACACCACCCTAGCCCACCCTAAACTGCCTGCACCATCCTGCACCACCCAGCTCCATCCTGCACCACCCTTCACCACCCTACTTCACCGTGCACCACCCTGCACCACCCTGCACCACCCTACACCACCCTAGCCCACCCTAAACTGCCTGCACCATCCTGCACCACCCAGCTCCATCCTGCACCACCCTTCACCACCCTACATCACCGTGCACCACCCTGCAACACCATGCACCACTACACACCACTCGACACCACCTTACATGTACACCACCGTACACCTAAACCATCCTGCACCATCCTAAACCGCCTTGCACCACTCTACACCACCCTGTACCACCATGCACCACCTGCACCACCTTACACTAACCTGCACCACCCTGCACCACCGTTTTCCACCTTGCACCACCTTGTACCACCCTGCATCATCCTGTATTACACTACACCATCCTGCACTATCTTCCACTGCACTGTACACCATAAACCATCCTGTACTTGCACTGCCCTGCACCACCCTGAACCACTCAGCACCACCGTGCACCACCCTTCACCACCCTGCACTAACCTGCATGAACGTGCACTATCCTATACTATCTTACACAACCCTGCACCACCCTGCAGCATCCAGCAGAATTCTGCACCTGCACCATCTGCTGGGCACCACACTGCACCACCCTGCACCACCCTGCACCACCCTGCACCTGCACCACCATGCACCTGCACAAACCTGCACCACTGTGCACCACCGTGCACCATTCTAGAACACCTTGCACCTTCCTGCACCACCCTGCACCACCCTGCACCAATCTTAATCACCTTCCACAACCTTGCACCACCCTTGGACCACCCTATACCACTTTGTACCACGGTGCATCATCTTGCACCATCTTGTACCATCCTGCACCACCCTGCACCACCCCGTACCATCCTTTACCACCCTGTACCACTCTACACCACCATGCACCACCCAGTACCAACCTTCACCACCTTGCATCACTATACACCGTCCTGCACCATCTTGAACCTACATTATCCTGAACCTGCACCATCATGCAGTTCCCTACACCACCCTGCAGCATCCTACACCACCCTACACCACCACGCACCATCCTGCACCACCTTGCACCATCCTGAGCCTTCCTGTGGCTGCACCATTCTATACCACCTTGAACCTCCCTGCACCGTCCTTCACCAACCTGAACCACCCTGCACCACCCTGCAAGTCCCTGCACCATCGTGCACCACTCTGCACCATCCTACACCACCCTACACCACCCTCCACCACCTTGCACCACCAAGAACAGACCTGCACCACCCTGCACCATCTTGTACCATCCTTCACCACCCTATACAACCTTGCACCACCCTACACTACCCTGCACCATCCTGCACCATCCCACACCACCCTGCACCACGTCTGCACCACCCTGAACTACCAAGTACCACCCTTCACAATCCTACACTACCCTGCACTACCCTGAACTACCCTGTACTACCCTGCACCACCATGTACAACCCTGTACCACCATGTATCACCCTGGACCACCTTCCACCACCCCATGCCTGTTAATTCTCCATGTACATATTCTCCCTTCTTGTGGCCATGAGTGTCCACGGCATGCTGACGTATAGAGTGGAGGCGACGCAGAGTGAGCGCATGCGCCACCAGCGGGCCCAAGGTACTTGCTTCCCGCCGTCATCCACATGCTCGTTCCCTCCTCGCGGCATCGCCCTTGCTTCACCGGGCACCTAGAGGATGGGCTGTCTTTGTCTGGCTTTCAGTGACCTAGATCAGTCCTTTTTCGTTTTCTGTGCTTCTGTGGTTCAATGCTTACTAAAAAGCATTGAAAACTGAAAACTGTGATGCAGTTCAGTCACAAACTGAAGACTGTTCGAGGCGTGTGTTTTGGGTCTCGAGGGTTTTTTGTCCTTGAGCCTTGGAGAGCGTCGATGAGCTTCGCTCGCCGGCCACTAGGTGAGCTTGGTCAGCGAGACTCACCCGTAAGAGCCCTTACCTGCTAGCGAACTAGGATTCTCCCGCTCTTCATGGCCGCCATTGCAGGTCTCACTCTATCTTCCTTGTTAATTGACCAAACATGGTGAAACAAGTTGCATTGGACTCGTGGCACACTTCCTAGGCTATCAGAGCCTTGATTGCAGGGCGGTAGGAATGCCAGCGGATGCAAACTGCAGGTTTAGGCAGCGGCTTTGAAAATAACGCTGAAAGGCCGTAGTGGCTCTCTTCGCCATTGCAGCTGGCCATTGCCGCTGCGCTTGAGTTTGCAGGACAGCCAGGCTGACGTAGGGCCTGATCGCAGTTATGGAGAGCGAGGAATCACTCCTAGGGGATGTGGTCCGCCTGGGCATTCCATCAAGGAACCCGTCTGCCAATGGGGAGAGCTCAAGTGCAACCTAGGCACGCGCAGGAGGCAACCGTGCGCAAGCAGCTTCAACACAGGAGGAGAGCCCCTAGACACCGGATCTTGTCACTTCTCCTACCCCTAACTTTGGTCCCAGAGGAATAGATCAACAAAGGGAGTGAGGGGACAACCACAACTTGCGCAACAAGCAACAAGAGGGACAGGTTGGGGGCTTGCTCGGCTCAGCATGAGTGGTGCCGCATCTGTGCCGGGAGGAAACTCCTCTTCCGACACTAGCCAAACCGCCGGAAGTCAACCAGCGAAGGAACCCACCGGCACTTCCGGCACAGCGACATGGGATAACCCAACTAAGGTCATGTCGCAGAAGGACCTCACGCCGCCGCCACTAAGAACACGTGACTACCTTACGTGGAAGGATATTTCCCTCGCGTCGATGGTGAACGTGGTTTGTAGGAGCTCTATCTCACTCCACCAATTGATGCCTCCGAGAAATACATTCTCTTACGTGCGTTCAACGCACCCGTTTGGATGCTTCCTAATGAGCAGGAAAACTCCATATGCTATCTGCGCTTTGGCGGCAAAGGGCCTTATGCAATTAATCCGCACAGCAGTGTCTCGCGCCCGCATGAGATGTGGCACCACCTTGCTACCCGTCACAAAGAAAGGGGCATGGTCCTGCTCATCTCACTTTGTGACAAACTGTGTCAGCTGTACCCTAAGCCAGGGGCGCCGATGGCAGACTACTGAATTGTTGCCATGGACATACGCCATCAGATACTAGGACTTGGCGGGTCCCCAGCTCCATCTTGGAGTGGTTGAACACAGTCCTCCTTCACCTGGGAGAGCCGTACAGGTGCTTTTCTTGCAACTTGCTTTGACATGTCTACGTCACAGATATCGAGAGAACAGACTAGGTGGAGGTTTTTGAAGAACTTCGACACTAGGAGGACATCTTGTGCGGTGAGGCAAGAGAGACAGACACACCGACAGCAAGTATCTTTGTGCATCAGGTAGCGGCATTCACCTTGCCTAGCCCAGGACAAACAGGAGGCCGAGGCGGAGGAGGAGGCGGAGGGAGCCGAGACACAGTCAGGCGGACGGCAGGGTTGTAGTCAAGGTGCAAGGGAGCCCACCTACAACCACTACAGCCAGCAGGATCACTTTTGGCGCGCATGTCCCAAAATCTTGTGTACCATGCCTCTCCACATCAGCAGCAGCCTTCTCCGCCAATGTCATGCCCACAGTTTGGAAAGTAGCTGCATCCACCAGCATGGTCATTGCAGACTTCGGGCGGATTGGGTGCACCTTCCCCAGTTGGTGGAGCTACCTTTGGACCACCCTTGCTGCAGCTGCCAGCGCCGCTCCCCGCTGGTCATGGGCCTCCACCGCTGTTCAAGGGGCCATACTACGTTCCGTCAAGCTCTACACTTCCACTGCCTATGCCGGTCTGGACACAACGCGTCTACGCAGCAATGGCCGAGGCGCAACAACAGACAGCAGCTCCACCCATCGGCAAGTCTGCACCCACAGAGCTTGAGCTCCCGGAGCCAACCGCCACTTTGGAGATGAGAGAGAAAACAGAGAGGAGGTTAGCTGCCAGCCCTGGAACATGGAGCACCTCCTTCACATGATGTTTCACATGCTTGCCCTCAACAGAAGCAAAAAATACAGCCTGACCCAGCCCAACCGCCATTTGCACATGGTTGTCCTCCATGTACATCCTTCCAGGTTCAATGATGGTGTAGACGATGACGAAACCTCAACGACATGTAATGTGCCACGTGGTTCCCAAGTTCAGAACAGGACGGTAGTGTCGAAGATGTGCAGGCCCCGGATGGTGGTCACGAATCCACTCTTCTAATCCGTTGCGTTCGCAGAAGTGTCAGACTGTTTTCTCGCTCCCACTCCAGCCGGAAGGTCCGCCTTCTTCTTCCGGCATTCACACGCACAATGGCCCGGCTTCTTGTAGTAGTGGCAGTTCTCCTTATTCTTCCTTGCTACGCTATTGCCCCTTATTGGTGCAGCACCACCCCCTTCTCTTGCAATGCTCCTCAAACAAGTTGGTGATGTGAGCAACGTCCAGTCCGCTTCTGTCCTCGTTTCTCTTGCAATGCTCCTCAAACAAAAGGTTTTCCTACACGTCATTGAGGGTTGGCTTGTTGCCATGCTTGTCCAGGATAGCAATCAGAGGAAAATAACTGCCAGGAAGGCTAGAAATGGTGGTTAGCAAGAGCACACATTCCTTGATGAGGTCCTCAGTTGCAGTGAGCTAGTTAGTGACAGTCTTCACCATGTTGATGTAGTCAGTCATGGATCCAGAATCATCCATCTTCATAGTGTTAAATCAATGATATAGTTGCATGTTCATGAGGACTGAATAGGAAGCATAAGTGTACTCAAGCTTCTCCCACCCCTCCTTTGGCGTGAGGATGCCAAAAATGAGGAGTTGCTGCCATTTGGTGAGGTAGAGATGGATGGTGGCGAGGACACGGTCACGCTTCTCGCAATAGGTACGCGCCTCACCAGAAGACAGAGAGAGCCTTCTGCTATTTCCTTCTCCTTCTGATCCACCTGGCTCCAGAGACCCTTCTCCATCAACACCATTGTCATGTTGTGGCTCCAGTTGAAGACGTTTTTGCCTTTGAACTTTGCAATGTTGATGCCGGCCACAACCAAATCAGATGCTAACATGGTAGTGTACATGAAACCCAGATATAACAATCTCATCGAACAGGGTACAAGGAATGCCTCAAGTATGAGAGAAAGCATTGTTCTAGCTCTGATACAACTGATACAAATGGGGACAACCCGCAGGGAGGTGATCAAGCTCACTACGAGCCGCCTAGGCAGGACCAACGTTTTGTGAGCGAGATTTGCTGGTTAAACAGACAGAAGTCACGGAAGCAAATGTAGAATTGTAGGGAATGCAAATTTCTGGATTAACTCTTGAGTTAGGAAGTACATGAACACATCTTTCTAACAAGTCCTTATATGTCTCATTTGGCCAAGGGAGAACTCAGATACTCTCTGTCAAAGTTGACTCTTTAGCACACTGTCCTAGCCTAGCGAGATGAGCGGCAGTCACCTTGTCATGCATGAGAATTATGTCTCCCACGACCTGCATGACCAATCATCTCAAACTTCTCCTTCCTTGAACTCTCCTGAAGGTCCTCCAGCCTTCTTTTTTTCCTTTAAGGCCGCTCTCAGCCATCCTGGTCAATAATTCTTGCCGACTTTTGTGGTGAAAGTGCTCAGGTCGTCACTGGAACCCGACTTGTAAACTCCAAACATAAGAAATCCATATGTCACTCAAACAAGCTCTGAATTAAGCTCCATAAAGTGAATTAAAACCTGTGAAACAACCTTTAAAAAAATGTCATACCAGATGATTTTTATCAGTCAACACGTTTTTATCACTTTCTGGTACCCTGATATCCATCATGTACCACCCTGAACCACCCTGCACTACCCAGCACCACCCTGCACTATTGTGCACCATCCTAATCTACCGTACACAACCTTGCACCACCCTGTGCCACCTGTACAATCCTACACCATCCCGCACCACCATGTACCACCTTGTACCTGCACCACCCAGCAGTTGTACCACCCTTCACCATCACACGCCATGCTGCACCATGATGCACCACGCTACACCACTTAGTACCACCCTGTACCGCTCTACACCATCCTGCACCACCTTGTACCACCGTGCACAACCTTGCACTACCTTACACCACCCTGCGCAATCGTACACCATTCTCCACAACCATGCACCACCCATGGACCACCCTGTACCACCCTGTCCCAACCCGGACTACCCTGCACCACAAGACACCATCCTACACTACTGTATTCCACCCTACACCATCCTGCACCACCCTACACCACCCTTCACCATACTGTATTATCCTACATCATCTTTCACAATATGCACCACCGTCTAAAACCGTGTACTTGCACCACTTTGCACCTGCAACATCCCACACCATAGGGCACAAACGTGCACCACCATAACATCTTGTACCACCAAGTACCATTGTGCATCATCCTGTACCATTGTGCACCACCCTGAACCACCCTGCAGAACCATGCACCATCTTGCACCACCCTGCATCACCCTGCACCATCCTGTACCACCTTGCAACACCCTCCACCACCCTCTACCACCTAGAACCAACTCGCACTACCTTGCATCATCTAGAACCACCTGCAGAACCCTCACCACCCTACACCAACGTGCATCATCCTCCACCATCCTGCACCAACCTACACCATCTTGCACTGTCCTCCACCACCCTATACCATGGTTGGACCACATTTGCTCCACCCTATACCACCCAACACCACCCTACGCTACCCTTCACCACCCTCCACCAGCATGCACAACCCCACACTACCCTTCACCTCCCTGCACCACTCTGCACGATCCTGCACCACTCTCATCACCGTGCATTATCCTGGACCACCCTGCACAAGCTGCACAGCCCTGCACCACCATGCCCCACCATGCACGATGCAACACCAATCTGTACCACCCTGTACCATCCTGCACCGCCCTGCACCACTCTGGACCATCCTACAGCACCGCGTACCACCTTGCACCATCCTAGCCCATCCTGCATTGCCCTACACCACCCTCCACCATCCTGCACCACCCTATACCACCCTATACCACCCTACAACAACCTGTGCCACCCTGTACCATCCT
>SZWC01006579.1:85308-100223 GCA_023375785.1 Penium margaritaceum
CTCCCCACCACCTCACTTCCCCACCTCACCTTTCCAACACCTCACCTCCCCACCTCACCTTCCCACCACCTGACCTGCCCACATCAGCTCCACACCTCACCTCCTCCCCACCTCACCTTCTCACCACCTCACCTCCCCACCACCTCACCTTCACAGCACCTCACCTCACCCCACTTTCTGTTTAGCTTCCTGTTTTACTACTTAGGCCACAATTTGTCCTAGCTCTCGCTCATTGATTCAATCCACCACATTTGTTGTGTTCTCAATATCGACATGGTACCAGAGCTCAAGTGACCCTCCTGTCACCTCCCTCCGTCGTCTCCATCACGGCCATCACTTCGTTCCAGCACACATCCGTCGCGAGCGTTTCGTCGTCCGCGCTTCGAAGCCGATTTTTGCTGGAGCTAATTGCAGTTGACCTCCCCCTCTACCTTTCCACCGCAAAAGAAACCATTTTTAGGATTTTCCTCAACATCGGCATTTTTCTGTCCACGACTTCCATCGCGAGCGTTTCGCCCTCGATCCTCTCACTCCAATTTCCTTTGGAGCTGTTTGGATTCATCCCCTTCCTCTACCTTTTCATCGCAGAAAAATCCGCTTTCCGAGTTTCCCTCGGCTCTCCCGGATATCGGCAGATTTCTGCCGACCTCATCCGTCGCGAGCGTTTTGCCTTTGGCACTCCCACTCCAATAATGTCTGATCCCCCTCCTTGCTGGCCTCCTCCCCCACCTTTCCATCACAAAATGTTTCAAAAAGGACACTTCTCTCCACATCTCTCCACATCTCTCCATATCTCTCCACATCTCTCCATACCTCTCCATATCCCTCCATATCACTTCAGATACCTCCACAACTCTCCACATGGTGCCTGAGGCTCTGATACCATGTGAGAAGAAGTTAGTGAGCTGAGCGAGTGACGGAAGAAGCAAGCAAAATCAATTGAAGGACGGAAGTATAGAAGGGAGACAAAATTAGAGAACTACATAAGAGGTTAGGAAGTTAGTTGGACAATGCAACAGAAGGGCGAGCAAAAGCCAAGGTAGAGAGTGACACTGTAGAGAATAGACAAGAGCAAGGCAAGAAATTTTTTATGCACATGAGGATGCCTTGATGTTATGGACAGAGCTGAGAAAAGGAGCAAGAATGACAGAGCAAAAGGATGCCAGTGCGCGAGCCGAGAGTGTATGGCAAAGAATGAGCGAGCAAGAAATAGGCAGAATTGAGACATAGCGACGAGGGCCGCATAACCAGAGGCGAACAAGATGAAGGAAACCTTTATGGGTAAAACTAGGCAGGAACAAACATACTCCGCATATACAATCACAACAGAAGAAACAATCATATAACGGCTTCCTAACGGTAGCTGGATGCATTGCCAATATGGACGCTTATTTTGAAAATGGTCTGCACCAACCTACAGCTCCACCATCATGCACCATCCTTCACCACCCTATACTAGCCTGCACCATCCTGAATCTGCACCATCCTACACCTCCATCATCTTATACCATCCTGCACCTGCACCATCCTGTACCTGCGCAAATGTGCACCATCTTACATCATCCTACACAACCCTAAAACAATCTGTACCACCCTACACCTCCCTGCACCATCCTATACCACCCTAGATAACCCTACACCATCTTAAAGCACATTACACAACCCTGCACCACCTTGCACCAACCCGCACCACCCTCTACTATTGTATACCACCTTACACCATCCTACANAAACGTGCACCATCTTACATCATCCTACACAACCCTAAAACAATCTGTACCACCCTACACCACCCTGCACCATCCTATACCACCCTAGATAACCCTACACCATCTTAAAGCACATTACACAACCCTGCACCACCTTGCACCAACCCGCACCACCCTCTACTATTGTATACCACCTTACACCATCCTACATCATCCTGTACTACCCTGCACCACCCTGTACCACCCTGCACCATCCTGCACCACCTTGCACCAACCTGCACCACCCTGCACCACCATGCACCACTCTACAACACTCTTAACCACACTACACCTGCACCGCCGCGCACTACCTCAAACTGTCCTACACCACTTTATACAACTTTGCACCATCTTGCATCATCCTGCACCACCCTCCACCATTGTACACGACCCTACATCCTATATCTCAATCCAATCAATCATCCTGCAGATTAGGACTTGTGAGTCATTTCCACGTATAGGAATCAGACTTGCGATTCCAGGCTCCTACACCAACCTGCACCATCCTGTATCATCCTGCACCACCTTGTGCCATCCTGCACCTGTACTACCCTACAGCTACACCACCCTGCACCATTCTGCACCTACACCACCGTGCACGTACACCACCGTTAACCACCCAGCACCTGCACCACCCTGCACCCTCAGAAACCTGTACCACCAAACACCACCGTGCACCACTCTGTAACAACCTGCACCACCCTACACCACCCTGGACCACCCTGCACCAACCTCCACCATCCTCCACTACTGTATACCACCCTACACCATCCTACATCATCCTGTACCACCCTGCACAATCCTGCACCAGCCTGCACCACCTTGCACCAACCTGCACCACCCTACACCACCTTGCACCACCGTTTACTACCCCACACTACCCTGTAAATCCCTAGACCACCATGTACCACCCTGAACAACCCTTGACCAACCAACACCATCCAGCACCATCCAACACCATCTTCCACCACTCTTCAACACCTTGCACCACGATGTACAACCTTCTACCACCTTGCACAACCATGCACCATCCTACATCAACCCGCACCAACTTCCACCACCCGGGTAGCAGAAGTGCATCATGGCGGAGGCATGATGCATTTGTGAAGAAACACACGGAGGTCCTTATGCTACTGCTGTCATCTACCGTCGAGATACAACGGGGTTACTTCCAAGGCTGCACTTTGGCAGCTGAGGCGTGGAAAAAACTTTGCACCATCCACCAGTCCACTTTGCTCGTGAACCGGATCTTTGTGACGAAGCGGCTTCTAACGGTAAGCATGGAGGAGGAAGAGGACATCCTTGCTGCCATGCAGTAGAGCAAGTTGCTCGCCTCGTAATGCAACAATGTGGAATGGAAGGTCAACTCTCAGCTGCAGGTGATGGCCATCCTCATGGCTCTACCAGAAAGTTGGAGACCTCTCATAACCGTTCTCAGAGGATGGACAGAAGCCAAACTCACCTATGACGTATTCGCTAAGTATATCTGCAACGAGGTACAGTATCGTAGTGACGGCAAGGCCTCGACATCCTCATTGACCCTATTCACCAAAACACGTGGTGGCGACAGCGGCGGCAAGGGAGGCGACGGAAAGGGTGGCGGCCAGAAGGGCGTCAAGAAAGGGTAAGGGTCACAATTACAGGGGGAGGACCATTGGGTTCGCGTGTGTCTGGATGAGGCAAAGGCTGATGGCAAGGACACCAAAGGCAAGAAAGGGCTTCTGAATGGTACTTTAAATCACAACCTCAAGAGAGGTAATAGGCGGCTGATTTTTGGCACGGAAGAGCAGATCCAAGTCGAGAAGGTAGAGTTTGTCTACCTTGTCACGCGGTACTGGAGTAGCGCGGTACTGGAGTAGCGCAGTACCGTGTCTCCTAGGTAGAGTTGGTCACCAACAACAAAGTCGAGTCGGTGGCCGACCAAGGAGACGTTGAGGTGGAGCAGGATGTGAACAGTGAGAAGATATTGCGTGTAATCCGTGATGTGCAACATGTCCCCGGCCTGGCTGACATTCTAAGTGTTAGTCGCTTCACGGACAAGGGGTATGAAGTGCTCTTCCATAGGAAAGGCGCAGTAGTACGCATGGACAACGGCGGTGAAGTGTGTCAGTGATTGACCTAACCACCTCCGGCAGAGAAGCCGCGAAACCAAAAGGCTCACAAAGGTTCTCACACCTTCTTCCTTTGCAGGTATGTATCGTGCACCCCAAACCTAATCAGGCACACACTTCACCTTCAAGAGTACTAATGCCTTAGCATTACATCTCAAGAAGAGCTCAAGTCATCAATACGCAAGAGAGCATCAAGGGTTAATTGATCAAAATACAAGACAAGTCCTTTTATAGCTGTCTTTCCAGTCCTAGAACTCAAAAGCACATTCTTGCGAAGTGGCCTGACCCTGCCACATCACCAAGAGACTTGCGCTGTGAGCTTAACACGTAAGCATTCTTGTGCCAAGGTGACAGATCAGCCGTGTTGCTTCCCAGAAGCTACGGACTTCCTTTCTTGGAAGCTTCCATAACAACCAAGATGTGCATGGAGCCAGGATCGAACTCATGACCTCTCACTTGGCCAAATCAACAAAATTTCCGAGTTAACCACTCACCCACATAGTGTACTCACAGGTCATATCTCACATGACACACAGCACAGTTGAGTCACCTTACAACGAATCCAGGAGTCATACCTCCACAAGGGGCAGAGCATTCCTGATCCGTCGTACAAGACTGAACAAGGGACAAGCATATTCAACACATCTCTCCCTTGCACCTCGCATCACTTTCCATCATCATTCTTCATCACTTGCGTTGACCATGCCGATACCTTGCCTACCCGCCTGGTGGAGATCCTTGTCCAATGACTTTGTAAGCATGTCAGCCTGGTTCAGCTTGGTGCGGACATACTCTAGCTCCACTGTCTGCTTGTAGACCAAGTCCCGAGCATAGTGGTAGCGGATCTCGATGTGCTTTGTGCGTCTGGACAGAACTGGGTTCTTGGACATGTCAATCGTGCTCATGTTGTCAATCTTGATTACTGTCGCCGTTGCCTGTGGTGCCTTCATCTCAGAGAGCAAGCTGTGAAGCCACGACACCTCTTTACACACCTCAGCCAATGCAATGTACTCAGCTTCAGCTGTTGACAGAGACACACACTCCTGCTTGCGACTCGTCCAACTGACAGCACCTCCATTTAGCATACACACGAAGCCGGAGGTGGATTTTCTATCGTTGATATTGCCTCCCCAATCAGCATCGGTGTAGCACATGAGACGGAGTGACGCGGATCCAGCGATGCCTTCAAACTGTAGTCCCACATGCCGCGTCCCCTTAAGGTAGCGCATGATACGCTTCACAGCCTGCCAGTGTAGTTGACCAGGATTGAACACAAACCGGCTCACCTACCCAACAGCATGGGCTATATCTGGTCGGGTGGCGACCATGGCATACATCAGACTGTCCACTGCAGACTGATATGGGATGCCCATGCCAGTTTTCTCCGCTTGGTTGGATGGGGATATGGAGGTGGAGAGCTTGCACTCTGAGCTCATGGGTGTGCTGGCAGGCTTGTAATCTGCCATGTCGTATCGTTTGAGGATGGAGTCAATGTACTTTTTCTGGCTCAGGCTGATGGTACCTACAGCTCTGTCACACTTGATGGCAATGCCAAGTTAGAAGTTAAGAGGACCCATGACCTTCATCTTGAACCTGCTACTCAGCTGCTCCTTGAGATCGTCTAGCAGCTGCGTTGAAGAAGAGGACAGAATCAGGTCATCGACGTACAAGGGGACCAACATAGTTCCTTTGTCGCTCTCATGCACGTACATGCTAGGGTCGTTATCGCAGTGCATGAAGGACCCCTTGGCCATGAATGTATCCATCTCCTGGTACCAGAGTCTTGGCGCTTGTTTTTGCCCATAGAGCGCCTTCACCAACCTGCACACCTTGCCCTTGGGAGCATCAACCCCCTCTGGAACCTCCATCAGTACCTCCATGTCAAGTTTGCCATAAAGGAAGGCTGTCTTGACATTCATCTGGTGGACCTCCATGTTCTCGGCAACAGCAATGGCGAGCATTGACCGATGGAGGCAAACATCACAACAAGAGCAAAGGTCTCATCATACTCTGCGCCAGGCCGTTGAGAAAACCCCTTTGCTACCACCCGTGCCTTGTACTTGTCTATCTTACCATCCTGTTTCCTTTTTACATTCAGCACCCACTTGGACCCCACAACATGAGCGCCAGCAGGTATGTCCACCAGCACCCATGTCCCACTCTCCTCGATGGAGCTGAGTTCACTGCAAATTGTTTCATCCCACTCAGCTTTGTCAGGCCGCGCGAGTGCCTCTGCGACAGACGTTGGCTCCTCTTGAACCAGGAACGAATAGTTGAAGCCTGTCCATTCACCCCTATCTGCATCGTAATGCTACCAAGGAACTCTCAGACGTGAACTGCTCCTTGGACCTGCTGGCTGTTGCCATAAATGTAGAGGCGGGAGGTCTATTTTGTCGTCGATGGGAGGAGAGGTATCCTCCTCATGGTCTGGAGGATCAGATACGTCGGACTCGGAGGCTGATTCCTCCAAGTCATCTTCATCAGCTTCTCTCCCTGTTGTAGTACCCAGCCCATGCCATTGTGTTGGTGCTTTGTCTCCCTCCTCAAGAAGAGTGAGCCACTCTCCCTGTTTTGGAGTGTTCTCAAGTTCAAGAAGCTCTCCCATACTCATGGAACGTTCGTGGAAATCCACGTCTTTGCTATCCCACAGTCTATAAGCTCTGTGGGCGGTGTCATACCCGATGAAAATACACTTTTGTGCTCTTGCATCGAGCTTTCCAGGACCCTCACCCGCCTGGACCTTGGTGAAGCCGGTGCAACCGAACACCTTGAGATGGGGGGCATCCGGCTTCCTGCCTGACCATGCTTCTTGAGGTGTCTTCAGCTGCTGTGTCTGCTTCTTCTTGCATCTCCTTCGCAGAGCTGCTGCAGGTGTGAGGTTCACAAGATACGTAGCCCTGCGTGCTACTTCAGCCCAGAACCTAGGAGGCAGCTTGGTGTCAAAGAGCATGCACCTTGTCATGCCCAGGAGGGTTTGATGCATCCTCTCTGCTACGCTGTTGCTTTGAGGTGAGTAGAGAGTAGTTTTCTCGTCTTCAATACCCTGTGTCTTGAGCCACTCCCTGCAGACTTTGTACTCTCCCCCATTGTCCATCCTGAATGCCTTCACCTTCCTTCCACTCTGTCGCTCAACCATAGCGACAACGCTTGCATATTCTTCTTCACCTCACTTTTCTTTTTGAGGAAGTATATCCAGACATTGCGGCTATTGGCGTCGATGCAGGTGAGGAAACAACTGCTGCCTCTATTGGACAGTATGCAAAACGGACCACACACGTCAGAGTGGATGAGGTCAAGGGGTGCGAGAGCACGCGTACCATTACGCTTGAAAGGTTTCTTCTTGGCCTTGCCTTGAAGGCATGGCTCACAAAGATCCCAGCTCCCTCTGCCTCATCAGCTTGCTCCATCCCATGCACTAGCTCCTGCTTACCCATGAGTACCAATGTGCGATGAGCCACGTGTCCAAAGCGCCTGTGCCACAGGTTCTCGGACGATGTGCACTGGCTAGAATGAACAGCCCCGGTGGCTGCATTTGCTTCCGATTTTGTTGTCGAATCTTCTGCTGCCATTGCTTCCGCTGCTCCAACATGTCCTTTGTCATCAGAGTCTGCATTGCTGCTCTCCTCATCATCACTCTCGGCTGAAGATTCAGCCGTTGATGTTGTCATCTTCGTCTGCAAGACGTAGAGTCCATCAACGCGAGGGACCTGTGCAACAACCTTCTTGGCAGGGTAGGAGATCTTGATGTCCTTGGTAGGGACTATCACTGCTTCCTTCTCTGTAAAAACAACTGTCATGCCATGGTCAGTTATCTTAGGGACGGAGAGCAGGTTGGCTGTGAAGGAGGGCAAGTAGACTACCCCCTCTAGCTTGAGGTCGGAGTCCGCAACATTGACACCCACTGTGACCAGCTTGTCACCAATCCCCTCAGCTGCCTCAACCTTGCCATTGGCGACTCTGAAGTTCTTGCTGCATGGAGCAAGAGAGATGAAGTCTCTCTTCTCATAAGTGGTGTGCTCGTTTGTGCCCGAGTCAAGGCCGTAAGCTCCTGGCCTGAGTATTGCCCTCCCTTTGTTGGAGGCACACTCGGCCATTAAGCTTGTGGGATCCTTCCCACCATCTCTCCCTCGCCTTTCATCCTCGTCTCTTCCCTCTTTCTCGGGTGCCCGGCACTCCCGAGCCCAGTGTCCAGCCTTACCATGCTTATGGAAGTTTCCTTGACGCTTTGGACCCTTCCACTATTGTCAGTGCCGTTGTTTCCCTTGTATCCAGAGGAGGAGGTATTGCGGAAGGTACCACTACTTCATGAGGTAAAGGCAACCATGTTTGCTTCACTAGTGCTGTGACACATGGCTTCATTCCACACATACTCCGAGACAGTGGTGTAGGATACTTGCTCTTCAGTCCACCCTCCAATCACTGTGATCATGGGACCCCAGCTCTCCGGCAGTGTCATCAAAAAAAGCATGGCCTGCATATCGGATTTCAGGTCCCACCCCATGCCGGTGGCTTGTTGCAAGAGCATCTCAAACTTCTGCATAAAGGCGGAGACATCCTCCCCTTCACCAAGCCTCATACTGATGAAGTTCTGTAGAATGAAGAGACCGTTGGCAAGAGAGGAGGACTGAAGTACCTTGCCCAGTTTGGCGTATGTCGCGGCGGCCACTGTACAACTGCTGATGTGTGAGAGGACTGAGGGTTGTATGGAGGAAACGAGAACGGCAAGAGCCTTCTTGTTGAGCTTGATCCATGCCACAAGATCAGCACCCTCCTCCTTTGGTGCTGGGATACTTTCGTCAAAATATCCTAGCAAGTCTCTATCATCTATGATGATCTCAAACTGCCACTTCCAGAGTGCAAACCCCTCTCCATCAAACTTGAGGATGGGAGAATGATTCCTTGGTTCCCTTGTCCATGCCATCCCTACACCTACAGCTGCTAAAGCTGCTGTACCTGTTCTTCATGCCAATGCACCTGTGTTTGAGGCCGTTATAGGCTGTTGGTGAGAAGAGGCAACTGCTTGCCTTGTTCACGTTGGCCAATACGAGCAGATGTAGGCTGATGTAGGCTGATGTCAGCTCCCAAGGCAGAAAGGTGCTGATGTGTTGCATTCCCCTCCGGCTGATGATTGACCTGCAAACAGAGAGGTTGGATGAGAGCGAAGGCGCTCTCACTGCTTCTGACTTTGGCGGTTGCGTGCGTGAAACTTCTCTAACCAGAGGAGTAGGCCCATAACCCTTTGTTAGCGATTGAGCTAACCACCTCCGGCAGAGAAGCCGCGAAACCAAAAAGCTCACAAAGATTTTCACACCTTCTTCCTTTGCAGGTATGTATCGTGCACCCCAAACTTAATCAGGCATACAGTTCACCTTCAAGAGTACTAGCTCCTTAGCATTACATCTCAAGAAAAGCTCAAGTCGTCAATACGCAAGAGAGCATCAAGCAAGGGTCATTTGATCAGCATACAAGACAAGTCCTTTTATAGTTGTCTGTCCAGTCCTAGAACTCAAAAGCACATTCCTGCAAAGTGGCCTGGCCTTGCCACATCACCAGGAAACTTGCGCTGTGGGCTTGACACATAAGCATCCTTGTACCAAGGTGACAGATCAGCCGTGTTGCTTCCCAGAAGCTACGGACTTTCTTTCTTGGAAGCTTCCATAACTACCAAGATGTGCATGGAGCCAGGATCAAACTCATGACCTCTCACTTGGCCAAATCAACAAAATGGCCAAGTTAACCACTCACCCACATGGTGTACTCACAGGGCATATCTCACATGAAACAGAGCATAGTTGAGTCACCTTACAAAGAATCCAGGAGTCATACCTCCACAAGGAATAGTGCATTCCTGATCCATCGTACATGACTGAACAAGGGACAAACATATTCAACAAAGTCGTGTTGAAGGTAAAACGCAAGGATGGTCTCTACACCATGGAGATGAAGGAAATCTCCACAGCAACAGATGTAGCAGGTTCGCCAACATACGACGTCAACTTGACCAAAGGAGGAGGAGCTGATCTGGAGCTCTGGCTCCGGCAGCTAGGACGATCGTCGTCAGCAGTCATGAAGGAGATGGCGCGACATGGTCCACGGCCTGGACACGACCAGCGCGACATGGTCCACAGCCTGGACACAACCAGACGCGGCAGAATATGCAGCAGCGCACAAACGTTTAAGCCTTGCATTTTGGGTAAGGCGAGATGCAACGAGTATATGGGTCGCGCCCAGGAACTGGTGAAGATTGTACACAACAATGTGTGCGGACCGTTCAAAACACCGTGAAAAGGTGGTGCGTGGTACTTTGTCACCTTCATTGATGAATTCAATAGATATCTATATGCGTATTTGATGTAGCCAAAAGGCATGGGATTGGAACGGATGAAGCAGTACGTCGCCGCGGTAGAGAGTCAGACAGGCTGCAAGGTCAGAGCACTACATAGTGACAACAGCAGAGAGAACGTGAGCTACAGTGGGAGGCTGAAGAAGCAGGGCATCAAGTGGGAGCACACAACTCCCTACTCGCCACAGTCTAATGGCATGACGGAGTGGACAAACCAGACGCTGCTGAACATGGTGCGGATGATGCTCGTGGACGCAGGATATCCACCAAGCTTCTGGACAGAAGCGATGTGTACAGCAAGCTACACCATCAACCTGACCCCGATGGTGGTCCTGAAGGGGAAGAGCAGTTGGAAGACGCCGCAGGAGGTATGGAGCGGACGGAAGCCGAGTGTGGCACACCTGAAGGTCTTCGGGTGCAAGGCGCATGCGATGATGCAGACAGTACAACGCCTCAATGGATAGTTGGACCGGCGTGCCAACCCGTGTATCTTCCTTGGCTACGAGAGCATGCTCAAGGCGTACCGGCTCTGTGACGTGAGCAATGAGGAGGTCTTTGGCAGCCGTGACATTGAGTTTGATGGACAGCAGACCTACAGTAGCAGCAGCGACAACATCAACGTGGAGTCTCTGAAGCAGGGGGAGTGGTTCAAGCTCCTCACCCATGAGGAGGAGCTGATGGACGCCGACACCGACGAAGCGTCTTCGGAGTACGACGATGCTGGGATGCACCAGGGTGAAGATACAAATGCACGTATTGTTGAGGCACAGGACGCAGCAGCCAAAGCAGAGAAAGCCGAGAACGTGAATGCGGCTGCCATGGATCGGCAGCAAGACCAGCTGCCAGCATCACCAAAAGCACCGTGACTCAGCCGAAGGCAGCGGAATGCGGCAAAATGGTATGATGCAGCAAAGGACAGCTGGATTGACATGATCAAATGCATGATTGCAGCCGTAGCAGAGCCAATAATGGTACAAGAGGTGCTTACATGGCCCGAAGCGGATCAGTGGGACGTGGCTATCAAGTTGGAGTTGGCATCCATTGCCGAGAACACTTGGGAGCTCGTGGATTGGTTGAAAGACGTCAAAGTCATCGGCTTTGCGTGGGTTTTCAAAACAAAGAATACCAAGGAGGGGAAAGTGGAGGAGTACAAGGCACGGCTGGTGGCGAAGGGGTTTGCACAACGCAAGGGCGAGCACTACAATAAGACGTTCGCCCCTGTTGCCAAGTTCACGAGCATTTGGGTGATACCCGTGGTGGCAGCTCTCAAGGACATGGAGGTTCACCAAATGGACGTAGTACTACAGTCCTTAATGGTATCCTTGACATGGAGATATTTATGGAGGTGCTGGAGGGGGTGGACACACCGGAGGGCAATGCGTGGAGGCTGCACAAGTCCTTGTACGGGATAAAACAGTCACTGCAGTGTTGGTACTAGCAGATGGACAGCTACGTGACGCAACTCGGCTTCAAGCACTGTGAATCTGATCACAGTGTCTACGTCCGATGCAACAACCAATTCCATAACATCGTTGAACTCTACGCGGACAACCTGATCTTGTATTCCTCTGATCTGTAGGCTCTACAGCAACTGAAGTAGCACCTCAGCAGCAGATTGCAGATGTCCAACATATGGGAGCTGTCCGTAAAATTTGGGAGGTGGTGCTTGCCATCCGCGTTTGGACAACAGACTTGGCACCGGCTGGAGAACTTATCAGGCGGTGACCAGCTCAACTCCCACCATGCACACCTTGGCCGAGGCATCCCTTGGGGGATGCTAGCAGCAATATCCCATGGTTAATTGGAGCCATGTGTACTTTAGAATGGTGGTCTGGTACTTCATTGGGGTCTAGGACACTTCGGGCGCCCGTCACTCACGCTAGTGCTCTGCTAGGGACAAGGACTTAATGATGCACTTCGAATCCCGTAACGGGCACTATGGTGGTCCAAATCATATGCCGTATGGTGCATTAGAAAGCGTGGGACAAGAACTATAGCTTTACTATTGTGATCCTTGTATAACTATCCAACCAAAACTCATCACCAGCTCTTCAAACTTACGGTATTGCTGAATTCCACCAGAACGTTGCTCACATAGCGTGTGGCGACCAGAAAGTACAAGCTTTGTCCAAGACTACTTCTTAAAATAGCTGTGAACCTTAGGACGTGATTAGGCTACGTTGGAACCACATTTCCAATAACTATCATGTACCACTCTACACTATCCTCAACCACCTTGTACGACCCTTCTCCATCCCGCACCATCGTACACCACCATTTACCAACATGTACCACCCTGCACCACTCTGCACCACCCTGTACCACCGTACACCACCTTGCACCACTATGCACCACCCTGCACCACCCTTTACCACCCTATACAACTCTGCACCATCCTACATCACCCTGCACCAACTTGAACCACTCTGCACTTCACTGCACCACCCTGCACCGTCCTACACCACCCTGAACAATCCTGGACCACCCTGCACCACCCTGCACCAACGTGTACCACCCTGCACCACCCTGCATCACCCTACATAACACTGCATAACCCTGGCCTACCTTGCACCACCCTGAACCACCCTGCACCACCTTACACCATACTACACCACCCTACATCATCCTATACTACTGTGCACCACCTTGCACTATCCTGCACCACCCTACACCAACTTGCACCACCCTGCACCATCCTACACCATCCTATACCACCATGTACCACAGTGTACCATAATATATCATCCTGCACCACCCTGCACCATTCTGCACCACCCTGCTACACCCTACATCATCCTGCACTATCCTGCACCTACACCACCCTACACCATCCTTCACCATCCTTTACCACCTGCACCATCCTACACCATGTTGCACTATCCTCCGTCACTTGCACCAACCAGTACCACCTTAGACCACCCAGTACCACCCTGCACCACCCTACACCACCTTGCACCACCCTGCACCACCGTACACCACCCTGCACCACCCTTCACTACCCCACACCACCCTGTAAAACACTGCACCACCATGCACCACCCTGCACAACCCTGGACCACCCAGCACCATCCAGCATCATCCAGTACGATTGTTCTCCAACCTTCAACACCTTGCACCATATTGTACAACCCTGTACCACCCTACACAACCATGCACCACCCTGCACAACCCTGGACCACCCAGCACCATCCAGCATCATCCAGTACGATTGTTCTCCAACCTTCAACACCTTGCACCATATTGTACAACCCTGTACCACCCTACACAACCATGCACCACCCTTCACCATCCTGCACCACCCGCCACCACCGTGTACCACTCTTTACCACTGCGCACCATCCTGCACATTCTGCACCACCGTACACCATTCTACACCATCATGCTCCTGCACTATCCCGTACCATCATGTACCACCCTGCACTATCCTTCACCACTCTACACTACCCTGCACCACCTTATACTATCCTTCTCTATCCTATATCATCCTACACGACCATGTACCACCCTGTACTACCATACACTACCTTGCACCATCATGTTCTACCCTGCCCCACCTTGCACCACTATGCACCACCCTGCACCACCCTGTACCACCTTGCACCATCCTAAATCACCATGTACCATCTTGCACCACTTTGCACTACACTGCACCACCCTGCACCACCTTACATAACCATGGACCACCCTGGACCAAACAGCACCACCCTGCACCAACTTGGACCACCCTGCACCACGCTGTACCACCCTGCACTTAACTGCACAACCCTAGCCCACCCTGCACCTCCCTGCACCACTCTGCACCACCCTGGACCACCCTTCACCACCCTAGCCCACCCTAAACTGCCTGCACCATCCTGCACCACCTTGCACCACTCTACACCACCCTGTACCACCATGCACCACCTGCACCACCTTACACTAACCTGCACCACCCTGCACCACCTTGTTCCACCCTGCACGACCTTGTACCACCCTGCACCATCCTACGTTACACTACACTATTCTGCACTATCCTCCACTACACTGTTCACCATAAACCATCCTGCACTTGCACTACCCTGCACCACCCTGAACGACTCAGCACCACCGTGCACCACCTTTCACCACCCTGCACTAACCTGCATGACCATGTACCATCCTATACTATCTTACACCACCCTGCACCACCCTGCAGCATCCAGCAGAATCCTGCACTTGCACAATCTGCTGTGTACCACCCTGTACCACCCTGCTCCTGCATTACCATGCACCGCCACAAACCTGCACCACTGTGTACCACCCTGCACCACTCTGCAACACCTTGTACCTTACTGCACCACCCTGCACCAATCTGAATCACCCTCCATAACCTTGCACCACCCCTGGATCACCCTACCACTATATACCACAGTGCACCATCTTGTACCATCTTGTACCACCCTGCACCGCCCGGCACCACCCTGTACCCTCCTCTACCACCCTGTACCACTCTACACCACCATACACCACCCAGTACCACCCAGTACCACCCTTGACCACCTTGCACCACTATACACCGTCCTGCACCATCTTGCACCTACATCATCCTGCACCTGCACTATCATGCAGTTCCCTACACCACCCTGCACCATCCTGCACCACCCTGCACCACCACGCACCATCCTGCACCACCTTGCACCATCCCGAGCCATCCTGTAGCTGCACCATTCTATACCACCCTGAACCACCCTGCAC
>SZWC01006579.1:100266-115007 GCA_023375785.1 Penium margaritaceum
TACCACCCTTCACCACCTTGCACCACTATACACCGTCCTGCACCATCTTGCACCTACATCATCCTGCACCTGCACTATCATGCAGTTCCCTACACCACCCTGCACCATCCTGCACCACCCTGCACCACCACGCACCATCCTGCACCACCTTGCACCATCCCGAGCAATCCTGTAGCTGCACCATTCTATACCACCCTGAACCACCCTGCACCATTCTTCACCAACAGGAACCACCCTGCACCACCCTGCAAGTCCCTGCACCATCGTGCACCACTCTGCACCATCCTACACCACCCTACACCACCCTCCACCACCTTGCACCATCCAGAACAGCCCTGAACCATCCTGCACCATCTCGTACCATCCTTCACCACCCTACACAACCTTGCAACACCCTACACTACCCTGCACCATCCCGCACCATCCCACACCACCCTGCACCACGTCTGCACCACTCTGCACTACCTGTACCACCCTTTACAACCCTACACTACCATGCACTAACCTGCACTACCCTGCACCACCATGTACCACCCTGTACCACCATGTAACACCCTAAACCACCTTCCACCACCCCATACCTGTTCATTCTCCTTGTATTCTCCCTTCTTGTAGCCATGAGTGTGCAGAGCATGCCAACGTATAGAGTGGAGGCGACGCAGAGTGAGCGCATGCGCCACCAGCGGGCCCAAGATACTTGCTTCCCGCCGTCATCCACATGCTTGTTCCCTCCTTGCGGCATCGCCATTGCTTCATGGGACACCTAGAGGATGGGCTGTGTTTTTCTGGCTTTCAATGACCTAGATCAGTCCTCATTTCTTTTCTGTGCTACTGTGGTTCAATGCTTACTCAACCTTAAAAAGTCTCATATGTAATGTGATGGTTGAGCTTCGTGAGGCAGTCCAGTCGCAAACTGGAAACTGAGCTAGGTGTGTGTTTTGGGTTTTGAGGGGTTTCTGTCCTCAAGCCTTGGAGAGCGTCGGCGAGCTTCGCTCGCCGGCTGCTGGGTGAGCTTGGTCAGCGAGACTCACCCGTAGCAACCCTTACCTGCTAGCGAACTAGGACTCTCCCGCTCTCCATGGCTACCATTGCATATCTGACTCTATCTTCCTTGTTACTTGACCAAACTGGGTGAAACAAGTTGCATTGGACTCGTGGCACACTTCCTATGCCATCCAAGCCTTGATCGCAGGATGGTAGGATTGCCAGCGGATGCAAAATGCAGGTTTACGCAGCGGCTTTGAAAATAATGCTGAAAGACTGCATCAGCTCTCTTCGCCGTTGCAGCTCGCCGTTGCGGCCGCGCTTGAGTTTGCAGGACTGCCAGGCTGACGTAGGGCCTGAGCGCAGTCATGGTGAGTGAAGAATCGCTCCTAGGAGATGTGGTCCACCGGGGCATTCCATGAAGGAACCCGTCTGCCAACGGGGAGAGCTCAAGCACAACCTAGACACGCGTAGGAGAAGGAAGCAACCGTGCGCAAGCAGCTTCAACACAGGAGGAGAGCCCCTAGACACCGGATCTTGTCACTTCTCCTACCCCTAACCTTGGCACTAGAGGAATAGATCAACAAAGGGAGTGAGGGGACAGCCACCACTTGCGCAACAAGCAACAAGAGGGACAGGTTGGGGGCTTGCTCGGCTCAGCAAGAGTGGTGCCGCATCTGTGCCGGGAGGAAACTCCCCTTCCGGTGCTAGCCAAACCGCCGGAAGTCAACCGGCGAACGAATCCGCCGGCACTTCCGGCACAGTGACATGGGATGACCCAACTAAGGTCATGTCGCACAAAAAACCTGATGCCGCCGCCACTAGGAACACGTGACTTTCTTGCGTGGCTCTTAGCTCCGTCACTCTTGCTCCTTCACTCAGCCCTCTCTCTCAGCCAGCCATCACTCATCTCGCCCTTACTTTCTCTCAGCAGCTCATCTAACTCGACTTCCTGACCCTTCCTCCTCTCTCAAGCCCTGCGACTATCTCCTCAGGACTACTCTCGCTTCCGTTACTTCACTGATGTACTCGAACATGTTCCAATGCTTNCACTAGCCAAACCGCCGGAAGTCAACCGGCGAACGAATCCGCCGGCACTTCCGGCACAGTGACATGGGATGACCCAACTAAGGTCATGTCGCACAAAAAACCTGATGCCGCCGCCACTAGGAACACGTGACTTTCTTGCGTGGCTCTTAGCTCCGTCACTCTTGCTCCTTCACTCAGCCCTCTCTCTCAGCCAGCCATCACTCATCTCGCTCTTACTTTCTCTCAGCAGCTCATCTAACTCGACTTCCTGACCCTTCGACCTCTCTCAAGCCCTGCGACTATCTCCTCAGGACTACTCTCGCTTCCGTTACTTCACTGACGTACTCGAACATGTTCCAGTGCTTCTGCCTGCTTCTGCTTCTGCCATTCTCATGCCTGCATTCTTCTGACACCCTGTACCACCCTTGATCCCTTTGCACCACCAAGCACAATCCTTCGCCATCCTTCACCACCTTGCACCACCCTATATCACCTTGCATCACCCTCTACCATCCTGAACCATCCTGTACCATCCTGCACCATCTTGTACCACCTAGTACCAACATGCACCACCATGCACTATCTTGAACCACCCTACACCACTGTGCAACGTCTTGCACTACCCTGTACCACCTTACACCACGGTGCACCGTCTTGCATCACCCTGCAATATGTTGTGCTATGTTTGCACCACTCTACACCAGCCTGCACCAGCCTGCACCACCCTGTACCAGCCTGCACCACCCTGTACCACCCTGCACCACCGTGCACTACGCAGTCCTATCCTGCACAACCCTGCAACAGCATGCACGGCTATACATCCATCTACACCACCCTCACCACCCTAGCCCAGCCTGCACCACCCTGCACCATCCGGCACCATCCTGCACGACCCTCACCACACTGCATCATCCGACACCATACTCACCACCCTGAACCACCTTGCAACACCCTGCACCACCCTCCACCATGCTGAACCACACTACACCACCCTGTTCCACCTCGCACCACCCTGCACCATCCGGCACGATCCTGCACGACCCTCACCACACTGCATCATCCGACACCATACTCACCACCCTGAACCACCTTGCAACACCCTGCACCACCCTCCACCATGCTGAACCACACTACACCACCCTGTTCCACCTCGCACCACCCTGCACCATCCTGCACCATCCAAACCAACCCTGCACCAGCCTGCACCACCCTACACCATCCTAGCCCACACGTACCCCCTTGCAGCACCTCGCACTATGGCACACCACCCTCACTAGCTTGCACCATCAAGAACCTCACTGCATAGCTCTAGAAAGCCCTGCACCACCCTGTTCCATCCTACACCACATTGTACCACCATGTACAACCGTGCACCACCCTTTACCACCCTGTACCACCCTCTACCACCGTGGACAACCATATACCTCCCTGAACCACCTTACACCTTCTTAGCCAACCCTGCACCGCCCTGCACCACCCTGCTGAGAAACTCACTACCTTCAAATGAAACTGGAATCACGTCAAAAGGTGAACGTATGAGTGCGCAAGCCCTGAAAATCCATGGCGTCAGTTTTGAAAGAAAAAAAAATTAAGTGTCCAGAGGTGGCGAGTTAGAGAGGGGGGAAGCGAGGCTCGACTTTCGAGCCTCGCGTGGCCAGCGTGCCAGCAAGCAAGCGAGCGAGCGAAGCCTGCCTTGCTCGCTCGCACGCTGCCCTGGCCGAGGGCGAATTCGCCCTTCATGTCAATCCTTCCCTAATTTCTTACATGCCCCGTTTGACACACACACACCCAAGCAAACCCGGGTCCTGAGGTGAGTAGCAAAATGCTCAAGCACAGTGGAGAATTTCTACGGAAGCAAGATCAATCAACCATGGAATAAATTCTGAGTCTTCGATGCCAATGGGAGACGGTTGGAGCAGCCAATGAGGGTGGAGGGCATGGGACCATGCCGAGGGGAGTCACGTAGCCTGAGAGCGATCTCGGTGCGTAATTCTTTGGGAATAGTTGGTCTCAGCGTGAGTCTCCACTGATCTCGGGATCACCATGCCCTGCGCACCCGAGGACACATATGTGAGAAAGAGAGAGGGCATGAATTAACACGCCCCCTTGGCCGAGGGTGCAAGAGGCATGCACCCAAGTTGATGCAATTGTACAGTGAGTGAGGATGACGGGACAGCCTTTGTGAGGAAATCTGCCAGTTTCTCAGCACCCCTAATGCCGCACACGTGAACTGCGCCCGCTTCGACTGCCTCGTGTACAAAGTGATGCTCTACGCTTATGTGCTTCGTGCGTGGATGCAACACTCCGTCATTCGCTGTGATGCGACGAGCTGCTGAGCTGTCGCTATGTAGTGAGACAGCACCCACAGAAAAACCCAATTCATCCAGCAGCCGATGCAGCCATATTGCTTCGCATGAGGCTTCCCCAAGCGCCATATATTCAGCCTCAGCCATACTCCTTGCCACACATTACTGCTTTGCGCTGCGCCAAGCGACTGCTGTGCCCGCAAGGCGGAAAACTCACCCGCCCCTGCTGCGTGCTGCTTTGTCACGTGCATAGTCACTGTTGCAAAAACCAGCCAACAGAGGTGCTTGTGATGGAGAGAAAACAAGACCGACAGTGGAGGTGTCCAGCACAAATCGCAACAGTTTCAGGAGTGCCTTGTGATGACTGGTGCAGGGTTGCTGGTTGAACTGAGCGAGCGTGTTGACTGCGCAGGCTATGTCTAGCCGTGTGGTAGTGGCTAGATTGCTCAAGCTGCAGAGTATCTGTCTGTACAGTGTGAGGTCTTTGTCTGGTCCGTAGTCCGTGGTGTTCACATCCAGTAGGTGTGCGTAGACATCTGGACTCATGGGTGTGCACTGTCAAGGAAGATGCTGTACAAGGTGTGCAAAGCGTGCAGTAAGATGAGCGATGAATCGTCCTTGATGCAAGGAGAGGGTGCGTGCCTTGCGGTCCCGTGTGATGGTCATGCCCAAGAAGTCATGTGTCTCTCCAAGGTCTGTCATGCGGTAGTGTGCAGTGAGCAGAACTTTAGTGTCGAGCACAAGAGGGAGAGAAGGGGAAAGAATGAGTAAGTCATCCACGTAGACAATGAGGACAACAAGTCCCTTTTCTGTCCAGCGAAGGAAGAGGGAGGGAGCAGACATGTTTTGGATGAACCCACCTTTGTCCAATGTGCGCTTCATTTCTTTGTTCCAACACCTTGGTGCCTGCTTCAAGCCATAGAGAGCTTTAAGAAGCAGCCACACTCTGTCAGTCCCATCCTCAAACCCTTCTGGTTGCCGTACATACAACTCTTCTTCCAGTGGACCGTTCAGGAACGCATTTTTCACATCCATTTGATGCACTTCCCAATCCTCAAGAGCTGACTGCTTGTGTATTTTCCCACTGGGGCATACGTGTCTGTAAAGTCCTGGCCGGGGATTTGGTGGAATCCCTTGGCTACCAACCTGGCTTTGTATTTGTCTATCATGCCTGCCAGATTTCTCTTGAGCTTGAAGATCCATTTCATGTCAATGGCTTTACGACCTGGTGGGAGCAGGACAAGTTCAAATACCTTGTGCTCCAACAGAGCGTTTATTTCATCAGCCATGGCTTGCTCCCATTCTTTTGCGTCAGGGCACCCCCTTGCTTCAGCAAGGGTGGTCGGTTCAGTCTGCTCCACGTGAGGAGAATGTGTGCCGACCACATTGTAAAACTGTCTGTAGTTCACCCGAGGCAGCTTTCTTGAGGACCTGCGGAGCTCCACAGGGGCAGGTTCCTTGCTCTGACTTGACGGTTGAGCAGAACTCAAAGGTCACAGACCAGGAGGGGAAAGGGTGCTCTGGCTCTGGGAGCCCTCCGACCTTGTACTTTCAAGGTCTGTGGGATCCAGTAAGTCTGTGGGAACAGGGGAACCTGCCTGTGGTGCGGGAGTGGGTGCAGGAGTCTTTTGCACGTGTGTTGTCCTTTGAGGAGTGAAGACAGGTACACTCACATGCTCGGGGTAATGTTGGGGTACAGAGAGCTATGGGACATGTCTGACGGTGAGGAATGCCTTGTACGGCATGTGCTCCAGGAAGGACGCGTCCCGACTCTCCAGAAAACAGTGACTGACTGGATCCCAGAATCTCCATGCCTTGGATGCATGAGACACTCCAACAAAAACACACCATTTGCCTCTTGGGCTCAACTTGTGTGATCGCTGTTGTTCTGGAAGCCACACGCAGGCCATGGTTCCCCAGACTCTTGCTGGTCGCAAGTCTGCCCGCTCTTTGAACCATCGTTCCCACGGTGTGACCGACTCTGGTAGTGGACCTTGTGGTATCCTGTTCCACACCCAGGTGATGTACTTCACTGCCTCTTCCCAAAATCCAAAGGTGAGACCAGATTCAGTCAGAAGCGTACGCAGTGCATCTCCCAACGTACGGTGCCATCGTTCAGCGACACTGTTCTGTTGAGGGGTGTAAGGTGCAGTAGTTTGGTGCACTATGCCTTGTCCTTTTAGTTCTGCGGTCAGTGTGCCCAAGAATTCACCCCCTCTATCCGTACGAAGTACCTTGAGGCTGCAGCCAGTTTGACGTTCAGCAAAGGGTATCCATTCAGCGATGGCATGCTGGGCATCAGCCTTCGTGCAGAGCAGAAATGCCCACCGAAAGCAGCTGTAGTCATCAGTCAATGTCAGTATGTATTGTGCTCCATACTGGAGGGAGGGGAGAGGCATTGGTCCAGTCAAGTCAGCATGTACCAACTCTAGTGGGGAAATGCTGTCGTGTTCAGACTTGGGAAAGGTTTTTCTGTGTGACTTCCCTTCATGACATTCAAGACATGTATTGTTCTTCAGTCCGTGTGGACAGTCTACATGTGTCAGTCCGTGCGCAGGTGTGTGTTTGAGTAGCTCCGTCACCAGTTCCTTATTGATGTGTTCCAGACGCCTGTGTAGCAGGTCAGTATGATGTACATCCGTGCCAGTCATGATGTGCAGTTGTGGGCGTGGTGACCCGATGCATGGGAACAGTGTTAGCCTGTAGAGCATGTCAGCATGTAGTGGCCCGTCTACCAGAAACGATCCACTGCCATCAAAGAGCAAACATCGGTGATTCTGCGTCAGTGCGGACATGCCTGCCTGACGATCAAGTTGACCCCCAGACAACAAGTTCACCTTTAGTCGGGGCACACACAACACTCCAGTCAGCCAGATCGCCCCTCCCGGTGCTTGCAGTGCAATCGTACCCACACCTTCAACCCGCAGCACTTCCCCAGAACCCGTACGCACGCCATCAATATCATGCGCGGCATACAGCGACACAAACAACCAACGATGCGGCAACATGTCATGTGATGCTGCAGTGTCATACAACCACTCATGCATGGGTAGAACGTGTGAGGTGGTGACATGTGTGCAACCCAACTTCTGACCTGCTGCTGGTGGTGCGGTCGGTGGTGCGATTGGCATCAGCTCCTCAGATGGCGGCCACGCTGTGTCTGGAGCAGCCCCTCCAACTGTGGCTGCCCCTGTCTGCTCCCATGCGCGGACTGCCCAGGCTGGAGGTGGAGTCGCCTCTGCGAGCATGGGTGGGGGTGCGTACATCCCCGGGTACGGTGGTGGTGGAAACGGCTGTGGCCCTGGGAGAAATGCCTGAGGGATCAGCAGCTGGGGTGGTGCACCATAGGTCACTGCTGCCACTGGTGGATGCATGCGGGCCAGTGCTCCATAGCCGCCCTGCAAATACGACTGCGCTGGTGCTGACATCGGAGGCTGCAGCCACTGACGCTGCTGCTGGTGATTCTGCTGCTGCTGATGCTACTCCTGTGCATACTGGGGCTGCTGCTGTCGCTGCTGCTGCTCCAACATCCGACGCTGAAGAGTAGGGCAAGAGCGCCAGAAGTGGTCTGCCTGACCGCAATAGCTATACGTACGACCTCCAGAATTGCGGCCGCGACCACGTCCTCGTCCTCCGTCCCCTTGAGCCTAACTGCCACTGGTGCCCCACCTCTGTGCAGTGGTGGCATCCACCTGCGTGACCGCCGCCACTGCAGACTGGTGGGTGTAGGCGGTGGGGGTAGCTGTTCCGGATTCACGTTGCTCTCCCTTGAGGATGTCCTCATAGTTCCAAAGCTGCCTGTAGACAACTTCGAGGTCGATGTTTTTGACCTCTGTAACCGGAGTACGGCGGAAGAAGTCTCGCCGAAATTCCTTGTAGGCTTCTCCAAGGTGGAGGAGCACCGTGTCAAGCCACTCGGAAACTGAGCAAGATGCCCCCAGCCCCACAATGCGGCATCGCAAGTCCATTGCTTCGTCCCAGTAGTCTGACACCGGTGGGCCCGGTTTGGGGTAGAGCGTGCGCAAGTTGTCGCGGAGGGTCACTAGCATCGCCATCCCTTGCTCTTCCTGCCATTTCAGCAGATGCTGCCAGGCTTCATACGGCTGGGCAGCGCCACTCCGGGGGTCGGCTGGATCCTCTCCCCATCCCCCTTGACAAAACTGTTATAGAGAGTATCCTTGCGGGTCTGGGAGAGCCCGCACAAGGGCATTGTAGGCTATCAGCAGCTTCCTGTCACTGATTTCTACAGTAGGGGACTCGAGGAAGCAATCCTCAAGTCTTTGCTCCTTTGTCCACGATAGAAATAGCTCCTTCCACGTGAGGAAGTCACGGGTCCCGAGAGCGGGCGGTGTGAGGTCGCGATGAAAACCTAGTCGGTCTATATCCTGCCACGTCACTGCTCCTGAGGTAGTTCCCTGGCCGCCGGCAGAATGACCCTCATTGGCACTTGGGCGACCGTCGCCGTTGGCGTGTTCCTCATTGCTTCCTTGCGGCTCCAACATCGTGCGTTTGGCAAGTGTCTCCCAACTTCCCCTCACTAGTGCCTAAGCTTCACCTGGGCTAGCTCTCTTGCCCCAGACCGTCCTTAGAGGGGGCTGGTGGCTTCCCTTGCGTCACCCCCTTCTTCCCCCTCTTCACCTCCTCCCTCGTTTTCTCGTTCTCATGTTGCTCCAGCGGCATCCACAACCCAGGGCAACCTCACTGACCATTCACTGGTCGTGCACAAGCTGTCCGTCGGCGCTCCAGGCCACGTCGGCCCTTAAGGGGTCGACATTTTTCCCTCACGTCCTCGCAGCCGTCAACTTCGCAAGCCCGGATCTGTCAGCTTTAGCAGCTTCTGGCCATCGACTGGGCTCTGATACCATGAGAAACTCACTACCTTTCAAATGAAACTGGAATCACGTCAAAAGATGAACGTATGAGTGCACAAGCCCTGAAAATCCATGGCGTCAGTTTTGAAAGAAAAAAAACTAAGTGTCTAGAGGTGGCGAGTTAGAGAGGGGGGAAGCGAGGCTTGACTTTCGAGCCTCGCGTGGCCAGCGTGCCAGCGAGCAAGCAAGCGAGTGAAGCCTGCCTTGCTCGCTCGCTCGCTGCCGTGGCCCAGGGCGAACTCGCCCTTCATGTCAATCCTTCCCTAATTTCCTATAGGTCCTGTTTGACACACACACACCCAAGCAAACCCGGGTCCTGAGGTGAGTAGCAAATGCTCAAGCACACTGGAGAATTTCTACGGAAGCAAGATCAATCAACCATGGAATAAACTCTGAGTCTTCGATGCCAATGGGAGACGGTTGGAGCAGCCGATGAGGGTGGAGGGCATGGGACCACGCCGAGGGGAGTCACGTAGCCTGAGAGCGATCTCGGTGCACAATTCTTTGGGAATAGTTGGTCTCAGCGTGAGTCTCCACTGATCTCGGGATCACCATGCCCTGCGCACCCAAGGACACATATGTGAGATGGAGAGAGGGCATGAATAAACACCTCCACCATACTGTACTACCCTCCACCACCCTGCACCACCCTGCACCACCCTATACCACCCTGCACAACCCTGCACCAACCTACACCATCCTACACCACCCTGCGCCACCCTGGACCACCCTGCACCACCCTACACCATCCATCACCACCCTGTACCACCTTGTGCCACCCTGCACCACCTTACACCATCATGCACTATCCTGTACCATCCTCCACCATCCTGCACCTCCCTACACCACCCTATACCTCCACCGCCTGTACTTCCACCACCCTGCACCACCCTGCACCACCCTGCACCACCTTGTACCACCCTACATCACCCTGCATCGCCTTACACCACCTTGCACCACCTTGGACCACCCTCCACCACCCTACATCATCCAACACCACCTTGTACCTGCACCACCCTCGCCACCTTTTACCATCCTCCAGCACCGTGCACAACCCTGTACAAACCTGCACCACCATGCACCGTCATGCACCACCCTTGCACCATCCTGCACCACCCTACACCACCCTACACCACCATACATCACCCTTTACCACATTGCACCACCCTCCACAACCCTGCACCACCCATGGACCACCCTGTAGCACCCTCCACCATTCTTTACCACCCTGCATCACCCTGCACCATCTTGCACTATCATGTACCATCCTGCACCACCCTGCACCACCCTGTACCACCCTGCACCACCCTGCACCATCCTGCACCACCCTACACCACCCTACACCACCATACACCACCCTTTACCACATTGCACCACCCTCCACAACCCTGCACCACCCATGGACCACCCTGTAGCACCCTCCACCATTCTTTACCACCCTGCATCACCCTGCACCATCTTGCACTATCATGTACCATCCTGCACCACCCTGCACCACCCTGTACCATCTTTCACCACCCTTAACCACCCTGTAGAAGCCTATACCACCCTGTACCACTCTGGACCATCCAGAACCACCCTACACCACCGTCCAGCATCCTGTACCACTATGCACCACCCTGCACCACCTCGTACCTGCACCATCCTGCACTTGCACCATCGTGCACCAGCGTGCACCACTATATGCCACCGTGCACCACCCTGTACCATCGAGCACCACCATGTACCAAAATGCACCACCATGCACCATCTTGCACCACCCTGCAACACCCTCCACCACCCTACACCACCTTGCACCACCCTGCACCAACTTGCATTACCTTGCACCATCGTGCACCATCTTGCACCACCCTACACCATACTCAACAACCCTATACTGTCCTGCACCACCCTGCACCATGTTGCACCAGGTCTATACCACCTTGTACCACCTTGTACCAACCTGCACCACCTTGCACCATCCTGCACCACCCTGCACCACCCAACAATACCCTGCACCACCCTGCACCAGCTTGTACCACCCTACACCACCTTGCACCTCCCTGCACCCCCTGCACCACACTACACCATCCTACACCACAGTCACCACCTTGCACTATCCTGCACCATCCTGTACTACCCTACACAACCATGCACCACCCTGCAATACCCTGCACCACTATACAACATCTTGTACCACCCTGTACCATCCGGCACCACCCTGGACCAACCTCCACCACCCTACACAACCCTAAACCACCCTAGCCCATCCTGTGTCGCCCTGCAGCACTCTGCACCATGCTCCACAACCCTCCATTACCCTGCACCATCATGCACCACCATGTACCACCCTGCACCATCTTGCACCACCTCGCACCACCCTACACCACCCTACACCATCGTGGACCACCATGTACCACCCTCCACCACTCTGGACCACCCTTCACCATCCTGTACCTTTGTGCACCACCCTGTACCACCCTGCACTACCCTACACGACCGTACACCATCCTACACCCATCCTCCCTACCCTCCAACATCCTGCACGTCGTGTGCCCACAACACCCTGCACCACGCTTCACCATTGTGCACCACATTGTACCAGCTTGCACCACCTTGTATGTACCACCCTGCACCACCCTGGTCATACTGTACCACCGTGCACCACCGTAAACCACCCTATACCACCTTGTATGTGCCATCTTGTAACACACAGCACAACCCTGGCCCACCCTACACCGCCTTGCATCACCCTGCACCACCCTGCATTACTGTAGCTCACTTTCTTCCACCAAGCACTAGCCATCACCACCCTGCACCACCTTGCACCATCTTCTAGTACCCCACACCACCCTGCACCATTCTGCATCACCTTGTACCATCCTCCACCACCCTGTACCACCCGGTACCAACTTGCACCATCCTGCACCATCTTAAACCACCCTGCACCACCTTGCAGGGTGGTGCAGGGAAGCCGAGACACATCTCGCGTGACTTCATAAATTAGCAGCAACATGCCAAGAAGGGGGGGAAGCCGTAGAGAAAACATGAGGCATGGAAAAACAGCAAAAGGCAAAAATAGACGGAGAGGCTCCTCTCTGTTCAAAAAATTCTGTGTTTACCGATCACCCATCTGAGGGGCTCACATCACCGCAGACGAGAGTTCCAAAGATTGCAAAGTTCGACAAGGGATACAAGGCCGACCAACCGGCGATATAGCTTGTTAACCGATGGGTTGTGAAAGTCGCAAAACGGTACAGGCACTACTAAGCGTAGGAGCTTCTCACAGTTTTCTGAGCAGCAATATGGTTTGGAAGCTGGATTTGTAGACCAAACCGGGAAAAACCCGCGGTTTGGTCTACAAATCCAGCGTCCAAACCATGTTGCTGCTTAAAACATTGTGAGAAGCTCCTACGCCCAGTAGTGCCTATACCGGTTTCCGACTTTAAGGAAAGACCATTGACAGACGACTGCAGATTTGTCTACTTCGCCAACCAGTCCGACTACAAGTCACAGATCTGCACATAACGTTCTAGAGGACTTCCCATGAGCGACCAAAAAATCATCCTCGGGAAAAATGTCCTGTACCAGCACAATCCACGAGTGGATTGGAGCAGCGGAGGAGTATACGTCAGCATTAATTGCAGAAAACAACATTTGCCTCCGGTCGAGTGACCAACGACGCAGTCGAGGTAACAAGAAGCAGCAGAGGTGGAAGCATTTGAGGAAGTTACAGCAGCCAAAAAATGCCAACAGATACCTTTAGACGTGGCCAAGAGATATCTACGACGCAAAGCTCAAGCGTGCTTAGTCCACGTTTAGATAGGGAAAGCGGAAGAAATTGTAGCAGCTGAGACAACCACATCAACCTCAACACCCAAGAAGTTCACCTTGGTTGGTGTTCACCTGGGTTGGTGTCGGTGCATTCCTCCAATAGCATCCTTCGCAGCTCCTCGTTTGGAAGGACAACGACCTGGCGAGTAAATCATTGTCGCCAGTAGGGGTCGTCGAACCAAAGTTTGATCTTGAAAACAGCCTCACAAGGTACGGGTCTCGTTTGATGAGCAACATGCTGATCTCGGCCATTAAATCTGGTTGCCGACTTAGAGAATCTGCCAGACTATTTTTTCCTGGTTGGTATTCGATGTCGCAGTCAAAGTTGGACTGAAGGAACTCCATCAATTGAGTTTGTTGACAGCTTAGAAATTACTGGGTGATGAGATGTTTCAGTGCCTGATGGACGGTATGCACGATGCATCATCGACATTCCATTCAGCATCGCCATGTCTTCTTACATGCACAACTGTGAGCATCTCTCTCTCGTGCACCACGTAGTTGAGTTCCGGTCCGCGTAGTCGTTACAAAATGTACGGGACCGGTTGTTCTTCACCGCCGTGTTTTGGAGGAGAATGGCTCCGATGGCTCGATCGGTCATGTTGGAAGCCATGATGTAGTCCACCGTCGAGTCCACCAATCGTAAGGCTGCACCAAGGTCAGAGCGTTTCTGAAAGACTTTAACATTTCTTGTTTGATGTCCTCCAAATTCCACTCTGTGGTTTTGTGGATGAGATCTCAGTGAGGCACTAACACTTGCGTGATATCCTTTATGAATCGACGGTAGTAGTTACAGAAGCCCAAAATTACTTGGACGTCCCAAAAATTTGTGGACGTCGGCCAATCAGCGAACGCCTCTACCTTTTTTGGGTCTTCGGTGTTCCATCCACTGCTTATGATGATGTGGCCCAAAAACTCGATTTTACAGTGACTGAAGTTGTATAAGGAGAGTTTTCTGAGTTTTTGAAGTTTCTCTCTCTGTAAAATCTCGAACCTTTCATAGATTTCCATTATGCTCCTCCGGGTTGTGGCAGTAAACCAAAATGTTGTTGAGATATACAATGACGAAGTCGTCCAGGTACAAGCAAAAGATGTTGTACATCGACGCCATAAGTATTGCAGGGGTATTCTTGAGTCCAAAAGGCATGACCGTGAACTTAAAGTTTGTGTATCTGGTGCGGAATATTGTGTTCTTGACGTCTTTATCAGATACGTGTGTCTGATAGTCCCCGTTGCGAAGGTCAAGTTTGCTGAAATTTTGGGTCCCTCAGAGTTGATAAAATTAATTCATCTGCTCGAGGAAGGAGGTAGAGGTTCTGGTTGGTGATATCATTCAATGCTCGGTAGTCCACACAAATCTGCATCTTTCTGGTTTTCTTGTTTACAAAGAATAGAGTTGCTGCATAGGATGACGTGGAGGGTCTGATGAAACCCTGACCGAGCATCTCGTCTAGCTGCTTCTTGAGTTAGGTTAGCTTGTGATCGCTCATCGGAAAGGTCCCTTCATCGTCAGTGTACTCCGCTGCTTCAGGTGTATCGTATGGTCTGTGTTCCTTTGCGGTGGTAGCTCTTGGGATAGTTTTTCAGAAAAGACACCTTCAAACTCCTGGATGAGCTCCACAAACTTCCACAGCACAGCTAAAAACTTCTCAGGTGTTGAGGCCATTGGTGTTGCCTTGACAGCTGTGTTTTCTTCCATTCCCCCTACTTCCATGTGGACTAGCCACGCTTTGGCTCC
>SZWC01006579.1:119486-132082 GCA_023375785.1 Penium margaritaceum
AGAGAGAGAGAGAGAGAGAGAGAGAGAGAGAGAGGGAGAGAGAGAGAGAGAGAGAGAGAGAGAGAGAGAGAGAGAGAGAGAGAGAGAGATAGAGAGATAGAGAGATGGGGATCTCTCTCTCGGCCCTCTTGTTTTTCCGTTTGATTGATGTTGTGCCAAGCCCAGTAGATCAGTGGATCAAGATGATCTGACGGTTGTCCTTTTTCCAACATTCTCCTCCCTTGTCGATCCAGCGCTGATGAAGTTGGAGCCGACAAGTGGAAAAAGAAAAGAAGCCCCCCGTGAGAAGAGAGCCGGGAGGATGGGGATGACAGAAAAAGAAGACAGGGCGAGGCACGAGAATGCTCGGCAAAAGAAATCCCCCCCGGGCCAACCGAGCCTTGCTGAGAGAGAAAAAGAGAGAAGTCCGAAGTAGCAAGACACAGGGTGTGCAGTGGGCCGGTGAGAACTTTTTAGCCCGGGCAACGCCCCGACGGCTGAGAGATAGACCGGTCCCAACAGCACACCCTGCCCGGACTTGGGGGAGTGGGCCCCCTCCCGCGCATCCGGCCCACAGGGTGAGCTTGACAGGGACAGCCCACCCATGGGGGTCTGAAAGTGAAGAAGAAACGGGCAGAATATTGCTGGAGAGAAATTGCAGTTCAGAGCGGCATGGTTCCAGTGTCAAACAGGCCAGGGGGAGAGGGCGTTGGCGTTATGCAAGGACCGAGGCGCGAGAGGAAAGCAAAGTGCAAGGAGAGAGAGAACAGTGGCAGGCAGAAGCAAAAGGAGGTGGGGAAAACGGTCGCACGCAATCCGCGTCCGTGCCAACGCCTCATGTGGAGGGCACGAAAACGGGAAGCGACGACGGTTCCACCGAGGACAATCTCCGTCCGTCCCAATGCCTCATACGGGGGGGACGGAAAGAGAGAGCGGGAATGAGTGGCAGCGGGGAGGAAACGAGAAGGAAGAAGGCAGTACTGAGGAGGGTCAGGGCGAGGAGAGAAGACCCAAACGAGTGTAGAGATGAGTGAGACAATCGGCAGAGAGGGCTTTGGTGAAGATGTCAGTAGTTTGATCGGCAGTGGGGAGGTAGTGCATGACGACTTCACCCTCCGCAACAGCATCGTGAACGTAGTGGTACTGCCAACAAACGTGCTTGGTGTGGTCATGGAGAACGGGATCCTCGGAAAGAGCGATAGCCGCTTCGTTGTCACAGTGGATGGGCGTAGGCTCGAGTTGATCAAATCCAAGCTCGCTCAGAAGCATACAAAGCCAAACCGCCTCTCTTGTGCATTCGCTCTCAGCAATGTATTCAGCTTCCGTTGAGGAGAGAGCGACCACATATTACTTCTTGCTGCGCCAGATGAAGGGTCCACCGTTGAGGAGGAAGACATACCCAGAGGTGGAGCGGCTCGTGGTGTGATCACCAGAGAGATCAGCATCACAGAAGCCCTGGAGAACATTGTTCCCGGAGGAGTAGTGGATAGCAAGGGAAGCGGATCCATGGAGATAGCGAATGCTACGCTTGGCGGACACAATGTGAGCAGCAGTAGGGCGCTGACAGTCTTGACTGAGGAGGCCAACAGCAAAGGAAAGGTCAGGTCTGGTAGCCACAGAAGAGTACATCAGGGAGCCCACCATGTGTGGGAAAGCTTGGGCATCTTCCAAGGAGGCCAAGGGTGTGACTGCTGTGATTGGTTTGGTAAGACCATGATCCTTGGAGAGTGGGGTATTTTGGGGAGTGGATGTACCAAGCCCGAACTTGTCAGCCACACGTTGAGCATAAGTGGCCTGGGTTAGTGTTATCTGGCCGTGCAGGATGTCATGAGTGATTTGAATCCCAAGGTAGTACTTGAGAGGCCCCATGTCAGTCATCTCAAAACGGCGAGAAAGCTGCTATTTGAGAGTATCCAGAACAGAGGGAGAAGGTCCAAATAGAATAAGGTCGTCCACGTAGAGAATGACGTCGAGAAGGTTGAACACTCCGCGGAAGTACACGGAGTGGTCAGAGTGCAGGCGTTGGAGACCTTGGACCAGAAAGAACTCGTGGATCTTCAGGTTCCACTGTTGTGGAGCTTGCTTCAGCCCATATAGAGACTTTTTGAGTTTGCAGACATGGTCGGGGTGATTTGGGGATACGAAACCTTCTGGTTGGGTCATGTAGATGACTTCTTTGAGATCACCATTGAGGAAGGCACTTTTGACATCCATTTGATGGAGATGCCATTTGTTGTTAGCAGCCAGAGAGAGGATCACCCTGATGGATGAGTACTTGGCCACCGGTGCAAAAGTATCTTGGTAGTTCTCTCCAAGGACTTGGCTGAAGCCGCGCGCAACGAGGCGTGCCTTGTGACGATCAGGTGTGCCTGCACTGATCAGCTTGGTCTTGAACACCCACCTACATGTGACAATGGGCGTGTTGGGTGGTCGAGGGATCAGACCCCATGTGTGCTGTTTCTGAAGCTGAGAGAGCTCCTCTTGAGCTGCTTGGTGCCATTGGTCTGCATCTGGGTGACGCATAGCATCTTTGAAGCTGGTGGGATCCACCACTTGTGTGAGTAGTGCTGTGTGCTCAAGGTCGTCGTCTGCAGAGAGCTCGGTTGGGGACAGAAAACCAAACTGAAGGAATGTCGGAGGTCTGGTAAGTCTGGCTGACCGTCGTAGTCCTGATTGTGACCGGGTACTGGAGACGTCCTTCTGTTAGACAGCAGGAGCATGACGATGTTCCTCTGGAACCACAGGAGGGAGGACACCAGCGTGGTCATCAGGTGTGGGATTGACAGAGAATTTTTGCAGAGGTGGTGGTGTTGTTTCAATGTAGACGGTAGGCGTGACTGCTGGTGGTGTTGCATCACGTGCGCGGTTGAAGAAACTTTCATTGAAGATGGGCTGCCTACTCCAAATCACACGTTTAGAGTCTGGATCCCAGAGTCAATAGATGTCACGTGTCTCGTACCCAAGAAGGATACAGACTTTGGATCGTGGATCCAGTTTGGATCGCTCTTCTGGACGGACCCAGGCATGCGCTGTACATCCGAATATACGAATGTGCCCCGGATTAGGCTTGTTCCCGGTCCATGCTTCGTAGGGTGTGGATGCACCTGCAGGCATCTGAGTTGGGGGGAGACGATTTTTTATATATGCTGCGGTGTGGAGAGCTTCAGCCCAGAACGCTGATGAGAGGCCGACTGTATGAAGCATAGTCCGGACTCTTTCGAGGAGGGTCTGATTCATCCTCTCTGCTTTGCCATTCTGTTGTAGAGTATATGGCACAGTGGTTTGGTGTTGAATGCCTCTTTCATCGTAGAATACTTTAAGGTTGCGGTTGAAAAACTCTGTCCCGTTGTCAGTTCGGATCTTCTTGACTGTTAGGCTGGTCTCGTTTTCAACCTGTCAAACCCAGGTTTTAATCTCTTCAATAGCGTCAGACTTGAAGTGAAGAATCCGGGTCCAGACCATATGCGTGTAGTCATCCAGGATGACGAGAAAGTAGTGCTTGTTGGAAAGAGATCCTTCCTTGATGTAGCAGAGATCCATGTGCACGAGTTCCAGGCACTCTTGAGTCCCATGTGACGGAAGTGACTGAAAAGGCGCTCGATGTTGTTTGCCAGTGATACAACCTTGACACATCGGTGCTTCTCGGTCTTGCAGCAGGTTGTCTGGTAGATCATAAGCAACTGAATCTGCAGCCATTTTGGTTAGAGTGGGATAGCTGACATGTGCCAGCCGCTTGTGCCAAAGTTCCGTCGTGGTTGCCAGAGTCGTTGTTTTAGCCGATGTAGGTGAAGAGGCCACAAACGCCATCTCTTGTGTTTCTGGGTGTCTTGAGGGTTCGCTGGTGTCAAGGACGGTCAGGTTTCCCATGCCAGTGGCCACTGCTGCCAGTTGGGATGTCTGGTTGTACACCTTGCAGTTCTTATCAGTGTCAAACACAACTTTGAAGCCTTTGTCGTTGAGCTTTGTGACTGAGAGAAGATTGGCTGCAAGGTCTGGCACATAGAGTACATCCTCGAAGGTCCTTATGGCTGGTTTCCCATTGCATTTTATGCCAACCTTGACTGTCCCTTGTCCATAGGCAGGGATAGTCCTCCCATCACCAAGGCGGACTTCTCGTGGTGTCAGAAAACGCTTGAAGTTGATAAACCAGTCCTTCTTGCAGGCCATATGTTTTGTACAGCCAGAGTCCATGATCCATGCCAGAATGCCGGCAGCCAGAAGAAGGGCACTGTCGATGGAGCACATGGCCAACTCTTCAGTCACGAATTCTTCTTCTTTCAGGGTGTGATGTGCTGTTTCTTCTGTTGCTGAACCATAAATTGGATGCTCTGGCTGCGAAGCTGACATGTCTTTGTCAGGCAGGATTGGTCCTTCAGATAGAAGATTCAGCTGAAAGTTTTCTTCTTCATCTGATGATTCCTGTGCTTTGGTGGACCCTATAAGAAAAGCAGCCATGGTAGACATGTAAGTGGTCAACATTGCTTGATGGGGTCGGCGGGCTCCATAAGTGCGAGCGAAGTGTGGGCGTCGTTTAGGGCAGTCCACGGCAATATTTCCCTTTTGCTTGCATGTCCAGCACACTCGATCAGTCGGTGGAACAAAGCCCCGTAGTGAGTGCGGGGCTGGTCGATCTCTGCTGTTGAAATGTGTGAGAGATCCCTGACTGCCATTTCCATAAGCTCCAAACTTCTTTGTCCTTTGTCCTTGCTATTTGGTCACAAGGCTGATTTCACCTCCGTTGTCTTTGAAATACTGTTCTTCAACCATCATGAGTTCTTCGACAGCCTTCTCCAAAGTCAGAGAGTATGGTTGACTTCCAAGTGGTGCTGCTGCTGCTGCTGGTGCTGCTTCAGCGGCGGCACCAGGTGCCCCACCTGCGGCTCTTCCTTGTGCCCCAATAGCTTGCTGTAATATTGTCCGGAGTTCAGCAAGTTGAGTATCAAAGGTCTTCCCTTGTTTCTGGAAAGTCTGAAGTCGGTTGATAGTGTCTTTGAATCTGGAAGGTAGTCCACGGAAGAGGGTTAGTACTAGAACTCTTTCAGAGATGACTTCTCCCATCGATTAAATACGGCTGGCCAAGTGTTTGAGGTGGGACACATGATCTTCCAGGCGTGTTCCTTCTTCCATTTGCTGAGTATGGAACTCTGTCAGTAGACTTCCCAACTCAACATCGATCATCCTTTCATAGCGACTCTTCAGGGCCTTCCAGGATTTCCTTGGACAGTCGGTTGGATTATTTTTTCTGATGATAAACTTGAGTCGCTCTGTTAGATTCAACGCCATAATTGAGAAGGCCTGGTCACAACATTGCTTCCAGCTGACTTGTTCTTCAGGTGATGCTCCAGAAGGTAATGTGTCAGTAGGAGGATTGCAGATGACGCCCCATAGGCCTTTGTTTAGGAATATCATCTCAATGTTGAAGGCGAAGGTATGGTAGTCATCGCCGGCAAACGGCGCCACTTTGAAGTGATCTCCATTGTTGATTGTTGCCGCCATAGTTGCATAGATCTGAAGATTCCACCTGCTCCGATACTAAATGTTGGATTTTACATAACAGAATCTTTAGGGATCTTCAGATGGGGTACTCTGATGGTTCAACTCTCTGGTACTATACTGAATCGTTGATGATGACCTCTCAGTTATGAGTTATCACTAACAAACACTCAGGCACTCTTGCCTTAGTAATGTCACTGACTGTGCGATTCAAGAGAATGAACTGAAGGCACAGTTACACGACTCGTCTCACAAGCTTTCCAACGGTACCAAGCTTGTTCAAAATGGTTACACATAGACGAAGTAATAGGAAATACAAACCTACAGCTACTTATCTGTCTACGCTGGCTAGAAGCAGTAAAGTACAAGTGTTGGCACAGTCCGGTCTCCTTGTGTCTTCACAGGATCTTCCGGACACCGCTCGATGATTCTCCGATCATCCGCAGACCGAGGTTGGCGGATGCCCAACGCCCTAGGTGTGATCCACGGACGAGGTCGTCCGGATCTGCGGTAGCTTCTTCATGACCATCCATCTGGCTCGGGCATTTGTCTCACAATGATAGACCCACCGCATCTCTCGATTCAAGGACGGCACCGATCAATCCAACTGCCCTCGCAGGATGCCTGACCACAGGATCCATCTTTAGAAAGAGGAATATCTTCAGCGTTTCCTTGTTCCTTGCCACGTCAGCAGCCTCGGGGTCAAGAGGAGCTCACGCTCGCACTCTCGCCTCGTTTGCCGAACAACACATCCAGTTGGTCCAAAACCTGCCCAAATATATGACTTCTGGTAGAGGTATTCATTCAGCTCTCCGGAGCTCCAATAGGATGAGTAGAGAGAGTAGGGCCGCGGATGGATGGATCAGTGGGACGCCTAAAGAGGCCTGCCCACAGCCATACCATGCCCCGCCATGTAGGATAGACAGGAGGGTCGAGAGAGAGATGGGGACCTCTCTCTCGGCCCTCTTGTTTTTCCGTTTTATTGATGTTGTGCCAAGCCCAGTAGATCAGTGGATCAAGATGATCTGACGGTTGTCCTTTTTCCAACATGTAATACTGACACCATTGCAGCTTTCCGTCCCCGTGCTTTTGCCAGGGCGCGCAGCTCAGCCTGGCAGTCAAGCAGCCCCTCATAGATCTCGCCGGCTGCACCACCTGGCTTGTCTGCGATGCGGAGGACCTTCACAAGTGGGTTCATGAGGTCGCGGAGTTGGCGGACCTGCAACCAGAACACACGATGGTACACCAATCCACACACAACCTTCTTCTGCTGCTTGTATCCACCATCGCGCTGGCTGCCGATTAACTTCCAGCAATCATGGTTAACCAGCTTCAAGAAGAACGGACGCATGTCGATGAGGCACTGCAGCATGCTGTGGGAAGACGCGAAGCGGGTGTCGTAGCGAGCAAGAAGCACACGGCCGCCAGAGGACTGCTTCAGCCATGTGCGCTGGAAGTCGTTGTTGCAGAAGAAGTTGACAACCTTCTCGGCGCGTGGCAGAACCGAGGCACCCCAATCCTCCTTGCTGATGTCTTTGAGGACGAGGTCCACGTTATGCGGGCAGCATCCCTGCCACAGCACCCCCGGATACTTGTCCTTGATGTCTTTGAAGGAACGCTTGTTGACGGCCGTGTTGTCGCACACGACGGAGATGACGTTGCGCTCACCCACAGCCGCAATCGCCTCCTCAAGCATCGCCGCCATGTGAGAGGCATTGCGGACGTGGCCGCTTGCATCGCTGGAGAAGACATGACAGGCACCCTTCGCATTGACGGCCATTGCGTTGTCAATGGGGCGCTGCTGCTGGTCGGCCCACTCGTCCACTGCGACTGTGGCACCATAGATCGTCCACCCCTTCTTCACTGAAGCATCCTCTACCTCCAGTTTTGCGTCCAGGTGCGACAGTATGTCCCCCACCACTGTTGACCGGCCGGGCGGGCGGAAGGTGGAGTTCGTAAGGCGCGCTTTTCGCACCACCTCGTTGAGCGCTTCCTCACGGCAGAAGCTGATTGGAAGCGCAGCAACCGCCATCAACTTAACAATTGACATCTGGCAGTTGATGTTAGGTGCGGCATCGCAATGTGGCCGCATGGACGTCTGCACCATGCCGCCCATTCTGTTGATGTCAACAAGCTTGACATGCATATCAGGAAAGTGCTGTTGGATCTGTTGCTGCTGAAGTTGTCTGAGGTTCTCCGCCCTCTGCAGCACCTCTTCACATTACTGCTGCATGTGATGCTGCTCCTACTGCTCCTGCTGCTGCTGCTGGTGTCGGAAATCAACAGAGCTAGGCGCGTTAGATGAGAGAGGCACGCCATAGGATCAGGGTCAAGACCTGTCGGAAGCCCAGCCGCCTGAAATGACTGAGCTCGCTGCCGTTCTTCGAAAAGTCTTCCCCAAGAGACGGGCTTTGCGTTGATGCCCCACGAGTCTCCAAGCCCATTGTACAGGCGGACAGAGGCCGGGTTCCAGTCTGCCTGAGGACTGGGATTGCGCTCAAGGCCCATGGCGTCCCTTGCAAGTGGCGGGGGGTAGGGACAAGTGTGGATGTTGCCATTTGGAAGGCCAAAATGACTGAGGATGCGATCACAGGTCCCGCTCCACGGCCTCCCGGCCTCCAGCTTGGCCTGTCGGCCGATTGCACTGGCGCGGACCGATACGGATGGCCATCCAACGGATAGCCATGCGCTGGATGACCATCGACGGTCATTGATAACCATCAACGCTGCATTGGTGGTCCATCCATTCTCCATCGACGGAGCGTCGGTGGATATCATCATTAAGACTAAGCCGACAAACCCTTACTTTATCTAGAAACATATATTTCAGGTCGATGAAGACCAAAATACACTTGGAAGTATAAAACTGTATCTGTCGGTTATGTGAGACGTCACTAAGGGCAAACTAAGAAAGTAGAAATATGTTTAAATGTTGTATAATAGTTAAATTTAGTATGAAAAACTTCATGGTTCAAATTTGACGTTTCAAACAGCAGCTGGCATATGACGTATTTGCACACCTGTGATTCGTCCGTTTCATCATTGTGCAATTTCATTGGGCAGTTCATGCACTTGTCAAGCTGTCTTGTAGCCCCCTCCATGAGGTATGTGTACGAGGAATGGGGGGTTTCGACATTGTCGACGGGCCGACGAGATTGACGGCCCACGTCTACCCAACGTGACACCGACCTCGGCCAACCTGGCCGAGGTGGGTGTCACTCACGGTCGGTGGCTGGTGCTTGCACACTTCGGCATCGAACGCGGAATGCTCGCACAGCGATGCGGCATCGCTGTGAACCGGGGTTCCGTGGCCGCTGTGCTGGGGTCACCCGGGGATCCCGAGTCAACAGTGGGCGTGAGAGAGTCGTCCCATGATGGATTTATCTACTCGAGAGGTAGTACTCTTGCTTGCGGTCGACGATGTGAGAGCGGTCGTGTGAGCTGTTGATCCAGCTCCTCCGGTCTCCTGCTGCCGTTGGATGGCCTTTAGATCATACCACCAACTCCAAGCCGTGTCACGCTAACCAGAAGTCTTGAAGTCAATCTTCTTTTTGTTGTTGTTGACCCTATCAGTAGTGAAGTGCACCTCCAAACTCGTCAACCATATCCTGGTCGTCGGTCCCTTGGAGTTTGCAGGATTGAACGCCTCGGGAAGCCCGATCTAATCTAGGGTTCATTCAAAATTTAAAAACTTATCTTGGTTAGCACTTCTTCACGTGCTCAAGATTTCCGTAGCTCCACCATCATTGCATTGAGTTGCTAGAGCAGATGGGTGCTGAGGCTCTCGAGTCCTGACAACTTATTATACTAGTCTTTATTGATTCGCGCTTGTTAGCCAATGTCTCCCATCGTGCCAGATGTCAAAACAGTGGACAACGGCGGGGACGAGGGGTTTGTCAAGCCCAAGGGATCCGTCATCAGGTTGGCCGTTGGGTTCATTGGTGCTGTGCCATTCGCTGCGAAAGCTGGCACTGCTGTGTGGTTCTCCTGGACAGCGTCGTTGTTCACGTGCTCCTAATCCTCCAACCCCAAAGATATTACCTGTTCCTATTGCTCGTGGTTGGAGGCGCTCGCTCCGTTCACCGATGTCGATGCAAGGTACATGATTTCCTGAACGGCGGAGATGCACTTAAGAATTGTGTGAGGTTGTCGCCAAGTAGTTAATGCGTTGGTTGCCCCTCCGGCACCGCTGTGCTCTGATACCGATCGTTACGCCGAGTGGAACGTAGGTGGTTCACAAGGATAAGACTCAGGACAAATGACTATTTGAGGATCGGGGATAAATGAATAATTTATTTTGATCAGTGAGTGTAATTTGATGACAAGTATCGAGTGAGTCACACACATATATACAATGCCTATTATAAGAATGAGCCATATGTCAGGCCTTCAACGCTCGGGTTGAGCAACGTCGTGCGAAGTCACGTTGTGAGTGGCTACTTTGAGAAGCTCTACCGAGACGTCGGGGGTCCTCGAGAAGATCAAGGTGCTTCTTTGTATAAGTCTAGCACTGTCAAGAAGATGAGTAAACAATATTGAAACATCAATATATTCTGCGATATTTCTGTCGACCTTTCTGTCGAAGTTGTCACAAACGTCTAGAACGGAACACTGGAGGTCGGGGCAGTTGGCAAAAATGTCCTCCACCAAAAGGTAAAAAATCCCTTAAGTCGTCACGCAGTGGGCCATGAATGTAATGTCCGAAATGCCCACACGTGGACTTTACGGACGCATGTACATTAGGGACGTAACAATAACAACACGGGCTGCTCGACTCAAGTCCCAAGACTCAACATATGCCTCATTATGTTTCTTGCTATTCTATGTTTCTGCTGGACATGTCATCGAAGTACAATTTATTTTCAATAAGAATCGTCCAGCTGTCCTAATTCCTTGAATTGTCTTCCGCTCCACACCTCATCCTTGTGAACAACCCACGTTCCGCTCGGCGTAACAAACTCATGGTAAGAGATGTCTTCGTGGGGTATGTGAACCCCTAGATAGCGCGGATGCGTTGAAGTCTTCTGTACGGTCGTAGCATGGGGGTGAAGTTGTAGGTTGCTCCTGTAGCACCATTGCTGTTATGCCGAGCGGAGCATGGATGGTGAACAACTATGAGTTGTGAGGCAGAATACAGTTGGAGAATTTTGGACACTTGAGTAATTTGTATTTAGCGGTAAGTTTACTTTGATGACAAGTGTCAGAACGACTGAACACATATATACAAGTGTCGAGTTACAAATGAGACGTAGTCCAGTTCGTTAGGTTGATCGTCGAGCAAAGCGTGTAGATTCACGTCATGAGTGGTCGGATCGAGAAGATCCGTTGAGGAATTGGGGGGCTTCAAAGATCGACGGTGAAGATGCACGATACAGTTTGAGAATTTTGGACAGTTGAGCAATTTGTATTTAGTGGTAAGTTAACTTTAGTGACAAGTGTCAGAACGACTGAGCACATATATACAAGTGTCCAGTTACAAATGAGACGTAGTCTGGGTCGTTAGGTTGATCGTCAAGCGAAGCGTCTAGATTCACGTCGTGAGTGGTCGGATCGAGAAGCTCCTTTATAAATCTCGATGCATCAAGAATTCCACCAAAAGATCACGACACTTCTGTCGATGATTCTCAAAAGTGGTTGAAGTTGTCAGAACGTACCAAAAGGAACGCTGGAGGACGAGGGAGTTGGCCGCAGCATCCTCGACCGTCGGAGCAAAAATTGAGGTCTTCACACGTAGTGGACAATTTGTGTAACGATAAAAATGCCCAAACAGAATGTTCAGGGACTCGTGTATGTCTGGTACGTAACACTTCCCCCACCTTTTAGCCACGCCGGCGTCTCGGTATGCTTTCACATATAGCCCGATGACGACGATAATTCCCGTCGATCAGGTGATCAACATCGTGGAGGTTGTTGTAGGGTTTCCAGCTGTTGTGCACGGTGTCGTAGCCGTGCCACTTAACAAGATGTTCTGTTGTCATTCCAAGTTGTCGATGGCCGAGGATGTCCTCAATGATGTATTTTGTGCCTTTGCCCACTTGTACAGGAGGAGGAGGAGGCACATCCATGCCACGGAAGTTCTCGCCAAGATCCCGGTAGTGTTTTCGTCTGCTGATGTGGAATACGGGATGAGCATGCATAGTGTCGTGGAGTTTGATTCGCGCAACCATGGGGGTTTGCATGTGCTCAATTTCAAATGGTCCCAACCATGGGCATTTGAGTTTCAAACAGTTGGCTCCGTGGAGTTTGGTGTTTACCGAACAGAGGAGGACTTTGTCACCAACGGCAAACACGTCATCATTGCGATGCCGGTCGGCTGCTCGCTTCAATGCCGCTTGTGTCTTTGCAAGCGTCTGCCATGTTTCGTCCCAGATCATGGGGAAATTGTGGTGTTGGATGTCAACCGCGGGAATGTTGCTCTGGCTGTAAATTCCGATTGGTGTGGCAGGAAGTTTTCCATACACCAGTTCGAACAAAAGTTTTCCCGTTGCGGTGGACGTCGACGAGTTATATGTGAGCTCGGCGGTCGGAAGTTTGACTTTCCAATCCATCCCATGTGGTTTACATTATGTGCGGCGAAGTTGTTTGAGCGCCTGATTGGCCCGCTTGGTTTGACCTTCAGTTTGAGGGTGGAACACCGTGGAAAGCTGGATTTGGCTACCGTAGAGAGTCATTTGTTAACGCCAGAAACGCCTGGTGAATCGACCGATTCCGTCGTTTGTGACGGTTCTCGGCACGCTGTGTAGCCGTACATTGTTGTTTAGAAACAGCCGTACAGTGCCTTCGGCAGTGACGGTGGTCGTCGTCGGAAAAGTGGAACATTTTGGAGAACCTGGCGACAACCACGAGGATTGCGTCAGATCCCTGGGGTGTGACCGGTAGTCCGGTGACGAAGTCCATGGAGATGTCAGTCCACGGTTCCGTCAGAATAGGTAGCATCTGCAGAAGTCCGGGTGGCCGCGTGCGACGGGATTTTTATCGCTGACACGTTTCACATGATTTGCAGAAGCTGGCCACGTCGGCTTGCATCTTGTCCCACCAGTAGTACTTTGCCAGCTTCTTCGGCGTCTTGTCTTCTCCCAAATGTCCACCTGGACCGGTGTTGTGGCACTCCTCGAGAAGCATTC